>RPOG01002811.1:0-80339 GCA_008086565.1 Thalassoma bifasciatum
CTGAATTTATAGTGATATGGATCTGACAGACATAATGTAGATGACGCAGGATGCCTCTCATGGCCGTGTGGTGATGTAATCCTGTATTTAAAACCAACATCACACTCAAACTCCACCCGAAACCACTCCTGTGTTTGTGTTGGTACACTTGCGGAGGACCGAGATGTGTATCAGCTTGTTGAAACTTCTCACTTGTACAATATGTCGTCACTGCAGGCTGTAGATTATCTCCAGGGCCTGCTGCTCAGATATCCTCCCCACTTTATTGTGTGACACCTTCCATAAATATATTATAGGACTGTGGGTCTTTCAGGTTCAAGGCTCAGCTCTAAAACACACACAGCAACACTCTCTATCTCTCTCCTCTTTATCATCTGAGCTCTTCTCATCAGTATTCTCTCAGTGAGACAGGATTAAACTGTGTGTGCAGCACAGGGACTGCCTCTCATTCCTCAGATTTCTGGGGCCCACCTCAAAGACCCAGAGGCAAGAACTGGGGATTTAGAGACTACAGATTTTATTTAATTATGTCTGTGGCTGCAAACCCTGTCATCAGTGTGATACCCCTTGGTCCAAACCCTAAAGTAACTCCCTCCCAGCGATGTCAGGCTGGGGTGAAACAAAATGAGGTTGTGCCCGATGTGTTTCTGATATGAGCGCTCTTGGAAGAGTTTGCTGGTGTTGGAACGACTTCTGTTTAAATAAAATTAACAATAGAAGGTCAGGTAAAAATATTCACTGACGTATGATGGATAACATTGTTGAGCCAGTTAATGAGAGTAAGGTCATGTTTGATCAACATTCTTTGCTTCCACAAATGAAATATCTCATATTAATCACATTAATGCTGACATGGAGTCTATTGTTAGTCACTCAGCTATGCTTGGTTACAGATTTATGGCTGCATGATTATCATACAATACTTGTAATTTGTTCTCTGAGAGTTTTTCAGCTCACATTAAGGTCAAAACAAGCTGGGAAATTTCATAAAAGCAAAGTGGAACAGGTACTAATGTCTCTATTAGTAACAAGACAAGAACAAAACAATCCAAACAAGACCATCAGCTGAATGAGGCTGGCTTTATCTTTGTAGGTAATAGTTAATGCCCAGTCTCTTGTGTCATTAGATTAATGTTTTTCAACCTTGGGGTCGCGGCCTAATATGGAGTCACCTGGAATTTAAATGGGGTCACCTAAAGCACTACACATGATCTTAAACAACTATATTCCATACTTTTTGAATATCAATCTAGTTCAAATGAAATGCAGCATACAATATATATAGATATAGATCTGTGTTTTTCTCTGCTGAAAAGGATTTCTTGAATCAATTCAGTAGTAATGGCAGACACTGGGGCTCTGTTTAAACTTAAGTCTATCAATAAAATGAAGAGTCAGGTTACGGTAGCTCTGCTTGGTAGATGAGCACTGGGAGGACATGACCAGGATTCACTAATGTTACAAGTTACAGAAATGTCTCAGAGCACCAAGCTGTGAGTAGCACTTAATGTAGCTGGCTACTAAACTACAGTACAAACTTACAAAGTTCAGTTGTTGTCACGTTTCAAACAACAGGGTTACGTAAAAGTTGATGAATACTTTACTTCGCATAACCTCCCGTAGAAAGTTATCTTGAACAAAGCAATGTAGTGTTAAAAAGAAGACCCGATCTCCATTCATTTTTTTCTTAAATTATAATAAAGAGCCATGTCATCATGACCGTTTGTGAGAGTCCTCCTGCCAAAAGAGTTGCTGCAAACCTCTTCAAATTTATAGTCCTTCCAGTCACTTTAATCTTGGATTAGTTTTTTCTTGTCATGCCTGTATATCTCCCTGCCTTTTTTCTGCTCTATTTTGGTCTCCTTCACTTTATGAGAGCTCTTTAAGTGCTAAACACCCCTATGTGTCCATCAGCCAGCTGCTTACCTAGTTTGAGCTTTGGTTGCTTTAAAAAGTAAACTCGAAGGTTGTACTTAAGAAAAAAGCTTTTTATACTAAACAATGATGCAAATGAGAGCACTGAGTTATCAAAAAGAGTGAAAGACTTAATTTAGTAGTTGGCCATAAAAGGTAATCTATGAGTAGAATTTGGCTTTCAGCACTCAAAGCCTCTTGAGTTTGTTTAATTTGTGTCTCTTTCATGTCATTTTATTGAATTGTTCATAAGAATTTCTTCTGAAGTCTAACCTTATAAACTCTGTTGCATTTAAGGAAGTAACTGTGAATTCTTGGTACAGTGAGAAGGATGAAGTATATAAACCCATAAATCAAACTGAACCGCTGTGGGATTCATTATCTGTGTGTGTAAGAGTGTGTCTCTGTCTGCGCTCAGCAGTAAACGACTTCCCAAGAACTTTTTTTAATCAGCATGTGCACAAAGCGCGAGAAAGTCTCAATCAAGGTCATGGTTCCTTGGCAATTTGAAGTTCATTTTCTGAAAAGCTTTGGTCTCTTGTGTAATGTGATCAAAAGCGATGAAATATCTCATCACAAATAAGCAAAAGAAAAAGGCTTTAGGTGACAGTTTCTTCTTTCATTGAAGTGTTACAGAGCGTTTCTACTGTGGCTGATTTTTCTCGAATGCCTTCTTGGATTCTTGTGACTCACCCATTCAAATTGATTTTAATTATAGCATGACGCCCTAATCTTTCTAAATTACTGACTTATATATCTTCAAACACTTGCTCTTCAAAGCTCATCCTTCTTGTAAGTGCTGGATAAGTTTTTTGATGAGAGCAAGACTTCTAGCAAACAAATTTGCAGCATTCAACAACATGTCGCTCAGAACTATAAGGCTGTACATATTTTTCATCCTGTTTTGACATGAAATCATTATGAATATTATTACTTGGGTTTGTTAAATACTTGACAGTGATTGGTCAAAACACCATAAACAAAACACACTGACAGGGAAAACTTGAGTACACACATCACTTCAACGCAACAAGTGCCACAAGGACATTTCACCTCCGCACCTCACTGTGGCAAAAATGATAATATTGTAATTGAGAGAACATTGTGGTGTAATGTAAGTGTCCCTCTGAGGTTCAACATGGGAATCGAGAAATATCAACATAACAGGTCGAATTGTGCCAGAAGCCTGAGGAGCCAACCACTTTCATGGGAAACCTCCTTCAGCTCAACCTGTCAGGATTCCTACATGCATAATCATCTGAAGCTATAAGTGCATACTTGAAAATACATATTTAAAAATCCAAACTTGAGGGCATTCTTCTTTGAAGTGCATACTTCAAAATGCACTTGAAGTATGTACTTCAAAGTGCATACTTAAAAGTATGTACTTATAAGCCCTTACTTTAGAGTGTGTACTTACCAGTGCATACTTAATAATGCACACTCTGTAACTGTAAGTTCATAGTTCATGCATGCTTAAAGTGTCACATTTTGAAGTACACATTTTGAAATGTATATTTAAAGGTGCAAACTAAAAAATGACTTTTAAAATTGTTAAAAGCCATTTAGTTTGCTGACCTCATTCGTGAACTGTTTCAAGTGAACATCTACTAATGAAATAATGTTTAGGGCTGAGCAGGTTGCTCGACCTTTGCCTTGTACCCTTAAGTGTACATATAAGTCAGAACTTTTTAGTGTCCACTGAAGTGTGTGTACTTAACTGCACATTTGATTTGCTGTATAGTTAAGTTATTATGTCTAATATAGCCAATGAAGAGTTTTTCTGACACAACAAGATCAAGATATGACAGCAAAATAGAAAATACAAACATTGTATAGTTACCATCTTTACCAGTAGTTCTCATAAATTTGGCAAATCATTTTACATTGAAATTTGATCATTTTAATCATAAAATGTGGTGTGTGTTTTAATATAACATTGCTTATTTGCCCTATGAGCAAAAGTGATCTCAGTTTACATTATCTTCTGTCTAAGAACTCGTGACTAAGGAGCTGCAACAAGACAGTAACAAACATTAATCCCCGGCAACAACAGCCCCTAAAAAAGAAACTAATCCCAAAACTCCCTGGAATAAGCAGTGACATTTTTGTGGTTAGCTTAATATGTCAAACGATGCGTTAGCTTTGTATAAGGTTTCTGTGGTTTGCAGGACGTGTGAGGGGCCAACATACTTGGTCATGTTTGTTTCTACTGAACCTTCTCAACACAAACACTCAAACAAACCCTGTTAGTGAAGTAGCAGCAACAATGTTCCAGCAGCTAATGTAAGAGCATCAGGTGCTTTCTGGTGTCAGTGAAGATACAAAGATGTTAGTTACACAGAGGCCCACTTATGTTTAGTCTGAACACAGTGTTTGTATGAAAACAGAAGTACTGCCTTTATAATGACTGAAAAAAGGTCAGAAGGGGTTCAGGGTCAGTTCCTTCGAGTCATTTCTCACATCCCCCCTCTTCTTCCAGGTCTTGTTTAGCTTTGGAGATTACAGTGGTTTGGTTCAGTCAGACAAGCAGTGGTGACATCGATCTGCTTTAACATAGATTTAAAACACTCAGAAGTGAGTTTTAAATGAGTGACGTCACTTTGGAGCTAAGCTATGATGTCCTCTCTACATGTACAAGCTGGACAGAATGAGATAAACTGGATTGTAGTTTGTGACCAAAAGAGGCTAAAGTGAACTATGCCTGGTTTTTCCTCCAGGTGCTTCAAGGTTTTGACTTTTAGTTCCATAGAATTGAGTCAAAGAAACTATGGACAGTTACACGTGGGACAATGTGGTCCTCACCACATTAAATATACATGGAAGGTCAGTCAGTGAGTCAGATTGTTGTTTTCCGCCCCAGGAAACTAGATGTATGTGGGACATTAGTCGCCTCTGGGTCTGGCTGGAAAAACCTCTCACCCTCGAGACCTTTCCACACTATTCTCAGCTGCCAGCTACACACACACACACACACACACACACACATAAATACATGCAAACAACGTGGACACACTGAGGTCTATCTTCGGCATCCTCAACCAAATCTGTGCTGGTGTGTGTCTGCGTGACCACACAGCGATGCAGGGAGTCGTGTGGCTGGCGTCACTCTGTGGTAAATTAGTAGTCATGTTATAAACAGATTATTTTAGTCTCTGATTACGTACGTACCAAATGATGGCTTATCCTAAACACCAGAGACTCTGCCCAAGTGTCCTCTCCTCTTTGATTACACAGAGGAGGTTTCAGGGATAAGTATTACACTGAAGAAAGTTGAAGAGAATGATTACCAAAAAGTTTAAAGGCACATTTAAATCACACCCCACTCAATCTTCTCTGTGTCTTCTGTGTATGTTTGGATGAAAAATTGCATCTAAAGCCTGAAATATTTGACTGACTCCTAAAACAAATCACACAATGATAAATTGCACGTGGTTGGAAAACTTTTCATCTTCTCACCACTTTCACGTGTAACGTTGGAACTCATGTTTAATTATAGATTTATGTTGATTCTGGGGCTAAAAGAGGGAAAAACTGTCTGAACGTTCCTTCCGAAGTACCTCAAAATGCCATCCAACGCCTCAGAATTTATTATTTGTATGATCTTTTTCCCACCCTGTTGAACAATTGATGAATTATTGATACTGAACTCTATAAGAAGTAGCTGAGGCCTTCACCAAATTGAACTGCAAATGTAGACATTTGTCTACAATAAATAACTTTATGATACTGAGCTTATATGATACTTGTTTTTCTCAAAGGCCCATCAGTTTATGACAGATGACAATCTTTCCATGGGCTGTTTCTTCTTGTTTCTACCAGGGCCTGTGTCCACTAACAGCAGTCCTTAGGCCACAGCTTCATTTTAGAGTGCTTCTTATCATTACCACCTGACTAAAAGACTAAAAAGTGCCAGGGTTCATTTGTCTTGTGCCGTTGTTAAAAACCTGGCTATGCAGCTCTTACACCTGTATAACACTTACAGTTGTGTTGTGAAATGGCATTAAGAAAGAAACTGTAAGTTTTATCCACATTAGACGTTACCACCACTATGCTGGTGATGCAGTTTAAGAGTAATTTCAAACCTCTTAAAAATTACATTCAAACCATGTTCTTCATTTGGAAGCTGAAATTAGTCTTCAAAATTCATATCATAAACAGGATAATTGTATTGTTGAATTATTTTCACATCCCCTTTTGTATTGCTGAAAGGAAAAGTATTGCTTTTTCACAATCAAGCAGCCCTTTTTAGGAGGCCATGTCATGTCTTGCTTTAATGAGTGAGGCAGTGTTCCTAACTTTAACTGAGATTGCTCTAAGTGTAGCAAAAAAAAAAAAAAAAATCATTTTTAGGACTTGTTCTCTGAGAACTCTGAGCTCCATTGGATTGGTTTATAAAACAGGCCCCAGTTGTTGCTGTTAGTGGACACAGGCCTTTAAGCTTGTTATTCCTTTCTGGTATTTCAAAGTTTCTGGCCATGGAGGGTGAATGTCAGATCTCTGGCATAAACTTACAAACATATTCATTGTCTAAATTTGATTTGCCCATTGTATAAATTTGGCAAATTTATATGAAGTGACACTTAGATTTAGTATGTAAAATGGCAAAAAAGGATGCTGATAGTGCACACAGGCCCTTAAGCATTTCTTCATTCCAAGTGTATTAAAGTCCTTTGATATACTTTTTGCTACTTAATAGTTAGAAATTGAATAAAAATTGTATTGAATATCTTATATTGTGTACACACTAGTGTATTGGCACAGTTTAGTACCTTCTAGCATTGACTGAAGTCATGCTGTGAGTCATCACATGGCTCTCTGATTGGTGCACGCTCTCAAGAATTTCCTTTCCATTTCCTTCTCCACCTTTCTCCGGATGCAGCAGCTGTTTCCATGTACAACTGTGAAAAAAGGAGTGTTAAATGTTCTTTGTATCACACAGGGTGTATTGCTAATACTGACAACGCACCAACTCAGACTTTCTGTTGAAACCCTTCCGACCATTGAAACAAATGCAATCACCTCTGCTAATGTTATGATCTCAGACACGAGGGGGGGGAGGGTGGAGCTTGAACTGCACCCTCTTCACAAACCTCACCGACCTCCTCTCTCTCTCATAAATCCCTCAAAGCACGTGTGCACTTCTTCTTCTTCTCTACCACTGTATCATTTTGGTAGAGCCAAATTTGGGTGTAGTCTGCCTTTGGTGAAACCACACTGCATAGCTGGTTGGAGGAATGGCTGTGGCAATACCTTCATAGAAACAATGACTGTTTATGTTATTCACAGACGGTTGAGTGGAAACAGAAGTTGCAACTAGAAAAAAAAAGAGCCTCACCCAAAATAGGACATGATTTTTACCCTACAGTGTGTGCAAGTCTAGTCTTTTTAAATTAGGGCCTTTAAAATCACAGGGGTAAGAAAAATTAAGGTTTAACCTGAAGACACGTGTAGGAGTGAGAGGGGAAGCAAACATTAGACGCACTCTGGCATTAAGAAGATTGAGGCAGAAGTGACCCTTCGTGTTAACCTTTAACTTCATCTGGGAGAAAAGATGACTCACAGAAATGCACCTTGAGGGAAAAAAATGTTGATCCAATGCCAGGAGGAACTTTGTGGTAACATTTTCATACTTATGAATGTAGATACAAAACCTTTCGAGGACATGGGGAGGTTTCTTTTGGTAAATTCAGACAAAACTTTTTCAACATCCTAAAACTTTTGAGTGATCTCACAAATATTTTGTCAATCAGGTATAGTCTGAGAAATTTGACCGATAAAAGTAAAAAAAAAAAAAGAATTTGGGATCATTGCTCTGACACTCACTTCCAAACTTAGGTAGATAAAAGGTAAGAAAAAACACATTTTCAACACCACACTTCTTTCAATTTTCTTGGGATCTTTAAAATAATTGTAGTTTGATAAACTGTTACCCAAAATTAGCTCCAGTTTAAAAAATAGTACCAATAAAATGGAATTTAATATAGAGATTAAAAGCACTGAAAACAGGTAAGATGACAAGCATAGCTATTGTACTGCCCACTAGGGTCCAGGTGGAGTAATGCTGATCATTACAAACACTCCAACAATCTGCCACTGAACTCAAACTCAACTTTATTTATATACTGTTTTTATACATATCATACAATCAAGTTTTCATCCCAGGGTGCTTCACATCAGAACATAGACAGGAAATGACAGACATGGGTAAAATGATAAAAGAATGGAAACAGGGGAAAGATAGTGGTCATAAAAAATGCAAAATAAAATTCCATAAAAACTAATAAAATTCATAGGTAAGATGGAATACAAATTTAAAGAACCGTTCAAGCCAAAGGGATCAGATAAATATCATAAAAAATGGATGATTAAATAAGATTTCAAAAAATAGATAAATGCAGAAAAAATAAAAAAATTGACAAGCAAAATAACTACAATGTTGGAAGGATGTAGTCAATGCAGAAACCAAGCCTAAATCCAGAAATATTCAGTCAATGTAGAAGAACCAGGAACTCTAGTCCCTATATTGGCCACTTGGGTCTAACTTGAAGCAAGTTTTTAAGTAACCCAACTGTTGACAAGAAGTTCGACCGTTTGAGAACACTTCCGTCGTGTACCCTGTTAAGTTGTTTTGCTAATTAGCATGCTAGTAAACTAGCCTCGATAAGAAGAGTCTTAAAACAAGAGTCAATAGCAACAGTAGAACAGGCTGTTTGGCATTGGCAGAGAAGATTTGGCAAATTTTTCATGGGCACAACCTACATATTCAGCTGCTCTGCTTATCCTACAAATGCATGTTCTTTATAAATCTGGCACTGATGAAAGAAAAGTTAACAGGCTTTCTTTCTTGATGTTTGTACTTTTACTCAAGCCAAATAAGATGGCCAACTCAATACAGCACATTTCTTTACACCTTTTGTAACACAGCTTGATTGTTTGGCTCCTTTCAGTCTTATTATCTGGGTCTATTTATTTCCATTAACAGGGTTTCAGACTGCAGGTCAATTAAAACAGCTGAGCCTGCTGAGAGACTGCCAAAGGCTCTGTTTGCTCTGTTGGCTTCTTACCGGTGAGGAGAAAGGAGTGTTTGTGTGCCATTCTGTACCAGGATCCATGGTGAGAAACTTGGTAGTGTTTTGCATGTACTGATAGGTTGCGTGTTTTCTGTGCTTGAAATCAAGGCCAAGGCCTGACAAGAGAAAGTTGCCATCAAGGGTACTTTGAATTCATTCATATGATCGGCTCTCATTTGCATTGCAACTCATTTACACAGATATTCTCATATTTCCTTGAAGATAATTGAGACATCACTTTCATGCCATCATCATCCCAACTTTACAGCCATATTCCCATCTTTTTGAGTTTCCTCCTGTTGCTCCAGGCAGACACTCATATTAATCAAGCCTGACTTGAGCTGTTGTCGTGCTGAGGAGGAATGCTCCTCTTGACTCTCTTCGTGCTTGAGGATAATTGGTACTGATTACCGCCTCTTACTGTGTGTACTCACTGCTCACTGATGAGGAAAAGCTCAAACACACAGATGCTCACAAACACACAGGCGCACTTTGTTGTGGCAGAAAGAAACACTCGAAACACAGACAAAGGCTTGTACGTGCAGACACACACACAGATTCCCCCATTATCTGTCCTGGCACATACCTGTAGAGGAGGTCGCTTGTTTATATGAGCTGCTGTGTCTCTTAGAGACATTCCAGGATGGTTTTCCCACGCTGAGGGCGGTAGATAGTGAGGGTGGTGGATCGGCTTGGGGCAACAACCTCTTGGACTTTGTGTTGATAGTCGCTGCATGAACGTCCAAAAACACACATTCCTCTGAGACATGTCCAGACATGTTGGAGGAGAGTTTGCAAGGACACACACACACTTCCCTTTGATTGGGTCGTTTAGAGAAATGAAGTAGGGTTTTATGCATGCAGGTACATTTGTGCCACTGGATGAAACGATCCAAATGGTCTGTGGCCACTTTCCCACTCTTACCCTGTTTCCTGCACTTTCCACTGTCCTCTCTCTCCTGTCCAAATAAAGGCACAAAAAAGCCATAAAATCAACTTTTAAAAAAAGTTCCCTCTAAAATTGTGGAAGCTCATTTTGTGTCATGTGGTCTCCGTGTGCAATATGGTTTCTGAGAGACATGATGGAAGACTTGATGGCGATGCTGCAGTTGCTGTAGTAATACACAGTGGTGTGTGTGTGGGTGTCCCTGTGTTTGATGCAAATCATCGATCATCAATTGCAGTGTTGGAAGTGTGTTTGTGTGTGTTTGTGTGTGAAGGCCCTGACTGAAACCTCCACTGGTTCACCTAATTTTGCCGGATGTGGCGCATAAAATCATAAAAAGCAGATCTAGCGGGGAGAGGAAGCTCTACAGGGAAATCACCTAAAAACGCCCAGTGACTTTCAACATCAAACTGTCAAAATTAGATTGTGTTTGAGATGACTGTTACAAACCGACAAAATGAACAGAGTCAGGTCAGGAGTCAACAGGTTTGAGGCCCAACAAGAATGAGAAGAGGACCATGAATGTATCCTCTGTGTTAACCCCACATTCTTACCTGAAAACAAGGTTTACAGACAGCTGTGGTTCATTTGTTTGAAACAAAACTATCAGCATGTGTTCTGCACCAATAATAACAGTATTAAAGATAGAATTTTTCCTGTCAGCATCCAGCAAAAATAGAGGCCTTGTGTATTTGATCTGACCTGAAGGGCTCCAACTTGCTGGAGCTGGGACACAGCAGAAACCAACACGGTGAAGTTGGTGTGAGTTAGATTTGATATTGATATCGGATATCAGTCCCCCAAAAAAACAATACCGGATTATATATGTTGGCACTCTAGTGATTTGCAGATCGATACTGA
The DNA here is from genome assembly GCA_008086565.1 of Thalassoma bifasciatum. Taxonomy (NCBI): domain Eukaryota; kingdom Metazoa; phylum Chordata; class Actinopteri; order Labriformes; family Labridae; genus Thalassoma; species Thalassoma bifasciatum. The sequence goes on from RPOG01002811.1 coordinate 10,795, forward strand.
AACATCGATACTACCAATACCAGATCTTTATGCTCTAGTATCAATTCTCAGATCACAATATTGATACTTTTGATTCTTCTTTTAGCGCCTAGATTTATTCAGGCTGGGTTGCTATAAAATTGATCATTTTAAGTGAATTATGATGAAAAGGTTATGATAGATTATAAAGAGCAATTGCAATAAAAAAGCCATGTCGAACTTAAAAAAATTGTAGAAAAATGGAAACGTTAACATTTTATTTATATGTCCATTGTTATTTGCACCAGTGTAATTAGAACAATCAAGACCATGCTTGCCTGAATTTTACTCAGTATCGGTATCAAACATCACTGGAGTGGACTCCATTCCAGATGGTGCTCCAGCTTTTCTATCCAGCAGCGCTGACTCCAGCGCGTCACGTGATCACAACAAAAGCTTGTGTCACAGAGCTAACGTGATCGTAAGAAAAGGGAGATGCAGGTGAGCGCTGTAAGCTTCCCCACAGACACCTGGAGCTCAGAGTATCGTCCTCTCTCCTCATTCAGTCTGACTCTACGCTGGACAGACGCTGACTTTACATTGAGGAGGGCAGTGTTACATGCACGTGAGTCCAGAGGTTTACTCACAACACACACTTTTGTTGTTCCCACCATACACTGACAATAAAAAAAAAGAATATAGTGAAGTGAGCTTGAATTTTTATTTTGCACCTTAAAAGTATGATTCATTTATATAGGATTTATGTAGGTCATTTTCAGGGTCCTCTAATTTATCTTTTGTATTCAGTTGTAGTATTTCCTTATATTTAAGGTTAGAATATATGAAACAATAAATTAGTTGTATTTTTAGCCCAATTTTTTTGTACTCACCATAGCTGACTGTTGTTCTTTATTTGAGTTATGTTACTTGTCCAAGCCTCGCCCAACACTTTTTTACCACAAAATAAGTGATAAAAAGTGTGTATCATTTGTGCTGATATCGTATTTGATCAATATCGGTATCGGCCATTTCTTTGGGCTGCAATATCGGTATAGTATCAGAAGTGAAAAAGTTTGTTGACATGCTGCATCAAACTCACCACCACAGGCTCTGGCAGAGAAGACAAACTTTATGTGCCGACTTCTCACTGACGTTTAGTCCTGAAAATTTCTGTCACTGTCTGTAAATAAATCAAAATGCACATGTCCTACAGATTCAATGAATCTTCAGGATTTGGCCCAGGCTTGGACCAGCCCCTAGTTGTGCTGCTGAAGCTTAGACTGAAGGGAAACTGATACACAGGGCTCCTGTCTCTAACTCTATTTCTCCATCTGGATGCATTCATCCTCCATTCATGCAATAGTATCTTCGCACCTGTTGATGACAGTTATGCTGCTACAGTAATTATTTACAGCCATTCTTAACTGTAAAATCTCATTGGTTATATTTTTTTTGCTTACACCATTGTGCCAGATAGTTGCTCACCAGTGAGACTGGTTAAGCTGAAGTGTTTTCTCATTGGTAGATACGTCCACTTCTGTTGTGATTTGATACAACTGTAGTTACCGTTACTGTTGTATCTTGAATCATCACATTGCATATAAATACAGGTGCTGTTTGCACCTTTGCCAAGATGGCAGCAACAGTTAAGCTTTAAAATAAACAATATGATAATTCAGCCAACATTAGTGACACTCAGAAAAAAGAGAAAAGAAAAACCACAAGCGTGAAGCCCTGAACTCTGTGGCTCCAAAATAGATCTTATCAGCGAGGCTCCTGTTGCCAGACAACTGACGACAGAAAACCGTTTACTGTCTATTTATGCATGCACACTCACACACACATTAAACTGTTGTTAAAGCAGCATCCACAAAGCTCCCTTTGCCAGTGTTCATCAGCAGAGTTTGGGTGAAACCAGACTCCCCAGTCATTAGAGCAGCCCCCCCCAACCCTCCTGTCTTTCTATTTACCTCCAGCTGAGAGAGAGGGGCACTGCTGTGCCCAGCAAGACCCGGGGTCTGATTTATACCCCGCAGGTGTCTGGCATGTTCATGTGCATGCATGCAGAAGTTCATGCACGTGCCGCGTTGGAACAAATCTGCCCCTTCAGTGGGCCGCAGAAAGAAACAGTGAGACGAATGTTTCACACTTTGAAGCTGCTTCATTAATTCTGCGCTGTAAAAGTCTATGAGCTGCTTTCTTTGCCAGATTTAGTGTGCACTTGTGGCCTTGCGGCAAAGCGCACAGTAAAGTTCTTAAGAATTTAACAGCTATCTGAACTACTGAGAAAGACTTTACAAGGATGTTATGTCTTCCAATAGAGAATAGCCATCAAGTTTTTGTCCATAATTAAAGAGTCGCTATGTATGCCGAGCAGGAAGTTGTTTTTATTGATACAATCATGGTTTTTAAAAAAAGGTTGAAAAAATTCATTTTTACAGTTTTACAGGACATGTATTCGTGAAAAAGTAATCATCGAAAATCATTGGTTGTATGGTTTAAATGTGTATCTTATCTTATCTTAAAAGTCTTATTTTTGTTATCTTAGTCATTTTGTTATTATTTGTAGCAGCAGGACAATTTTAATGTCAGTTACAGCATAAAAGATGGAAGTTTGGATTGTTTAGGGCAGAGAAGCTGGAAGAATGGATTAAGTGACATATTCAGATGTACAGGCTGTTGTATCATTTTTTAAATATTATTTAAGTTCTTTAAAGTTTGTATTTGAAGCTCCTCTGAACAGTTTTTTTGTAAAGTACCTTCAAATCGTCTTTTTATAAAGCTCCTTCAGGGAGTTTTCTTCAAAAAGCCGATAAGGAGATTTTTTTTTTCAGAAGCTTGTCCAGAAATTACTCTAAAAGTTCTTCTAATCTGTTTTTTAAGTTCCTATGGTTTTTTTTTCCTTTTTTTTTAAGGTCCCCTAGGAATGTTTTCAAGCTCCTCTTTTTTTAAACCTTCTCAAAGGAGTTTTTCTTTTGAATGCTCCATGAGTTTTTTTTTTAAAGCCTCTGTAAGAAGTTTGAGAGCTATTGTAAGGAATATTTTGAAGCAAAACACTTGTTAAAACCATTACCAAGGCTTCTTTTTGAGCTACAAGAGCAAAGATGAACATCCATCTATTAATAGGCTCTTTTCATGATGTCATATCTAATCCCAATAACTGCTGCTGCAGGGTAGATGTCAGATGAAGTGAATTTTAGATTTCTACATTTTCCAAAGCAGATAATCTTGACTGATAAAAGGAGGCATAAATATGCCATTCACATGTCAGTTAAAAAAGTCATTACAGGTACCAGTTTGTCCAAAGAGAGATGCCAAAATAAACATAAACTTGTGCATGTCCCTCACACGAGCTTTAACGTTGCTTTAAATTCAATTTTAGCCTTTGTGTTGTGCTTATTTGGCCAAAAGACACAAAAATACAAGAAACAAAAAATCTTTGTAAAAATTGTGCCTGTCTCAGCAATTTCTTGCAAGACTAAAACTAAAGTTAAGAGTTATTGAGGCTTCTTCATGAACACCTAAAAGCCTAATTGCTGCCTCTGTGCTCAAGTATCTTCTTGTGCAAAACTGTCAGACATTAATTCTGTGAAGTTTACCTTCCTGCTGACAAGTTCACTAAAAGCTCAGACACTGCGCTGTGGGTCTGTTGACACATGCTCACACTTATCATTACACAAAGACACGTAAACAAACAGTGAAGCTTTTCTTAGTGGTGCTGACAAAGTATCAGATTCACAAGTATCTAAGGTAGAAAAGGAGAAGATTTACCTAAAATCTAGGAATGATCTGCGTTTTCTCTCTTTCTTTTCTACCTCTGACTTCTCTTTGTGTCTTAAACCAGCCCCTCCCTTTCTCCACTTCTCCTCTTTCATGTTCCCAGACGGATAGTCTAGATAAAGGGTATACTATTAAAGGAGATGGAAGGGAAAGTGATGGGGCGATAAGAAAGAAAGGCTGTGTGGTCACTAAAGGGATGTTTCAGAGGGGGGTCGGGTAAGTGAAGACTGCTGAATCAGCTCTTCCTCACACACATTTCACCATCTATTCCAGAGTTTCCCCAGGGAGCAGTTACATTCTCAAGGCTTCAGGCTTTATATAACAGGAGCATTCATAGAAGAGACAGCTCTTGGTGACAGGGATTATATTACAGTCAAATTACCATTTAACTTCTGATGGGAATATTCCTCCTAATATTTCATTTTCTTTCTCAGCCTCCCCCTTTTCTGTTTTTTTATTCTTTAATCCTGTCTTGCTCTCTTCTTTATTTCTTTCAACCTTTTTTGTTTCTGATATAACTTTTTTGTGATTGTTTGTTAGGGTCTGTTGAGAAATAGCTGACTCTTGACGTCCCATGTTTGGCGTGTGTCGACCCGGTCATTTTTATTTTGTAGAAACTTTTCCTTAAATATTGATTGTTTTGATTTGACCCTTCAATATATGATTTTATTGATCATTATAACTATTTGGGACCCATTTTATGCATTTTGCTCATATATAATATTGGCCAATAAGTAAAATATTTGCTGTGAGATCTTCAACTGACAATAGAAGTGCTATGCAAATACGCAAGAAAACAATAGATTAAAGTTGATTTACTTTAGTTATTAACAAGCCACTCCATTTTGACACAATAGGTAGCAATATGCCTTTCACAGTAACTCAATGTCAGAGAAGAAAAAGCAGTAACTAGACAGTTATAATAAGGTTATCAATCTGGATGTTTTCAGTTTTAAAGAAAGGCAACAAGTATTTGATAACTGCAAATTTTGCAAGAGATGACCCACAAGTAAGCAAAACTGATGATTTGATTTGATTCTTTGTTCAAAAAAGTGTGCTAAATTGCAGAAAGCAAACCCAAAACACCTGTTGACGTGTTCAACACAAACTGTTTGAAAGGGAATTAGGGTGAAGTCCAAACTTATTTTATCCTTCTCTTTTTCTTTGTACAATTTCTTGAACAGCATTGAACTTTGGCTTCCCTTGAGCTCAGCATCTAAGCTTTGCTGCAAAGCTGCTCTACAGATTTTTCTGCATGTAGCAGATAATATCTTCAGGTGAAAGGGGCTGTGAGGACTACACAACTTTTCTTTGTTCAAGACAAATATTTGCAGAGATGCAAGGTGATGAGGTAATATGTACATTTACAGTTATGTAGCATTATTGTTTGAAATGTAATAATATTTAAATTTGCTTAACTCAATTCGTGGTTTACATTGAATTTAGTGTTATTCGCAGCCCGGTGCCCGAGAAACGTGTCATGTTTGTCTGTCCTGGTTATGTCCTACCAGTGCTCATCTTCCAACTTCAACCTCACCAAGCAGATCAAACATAACCTGGCTCTTCATTTTATTTATAGACTCGCAAGCCTGAACACACCGCTGCAATGTGGGTTGCACATTATGGCAAACAGCTTAGCCCCTGTATTAGCCCGTGTTCTATCACTCTCCTGTTTAGCTTACTTCTGCTCTGACATCCTTTTTCTTTTCAAGATTCCAGCTCAAGAGATAAAAAATAAATTCAAGAAATAGTTTTCCTCAGAGGGAAAAAGACAGATCTGTCCTCTGACTACTAAACTATGTTAGTGTACTCATGGTGACAGAGGAATTGTGAAATAGCATTTAAAAATCACCTAATGCAGCGCTGATGATCTTCTTTTAAATCGTAGATTGCGATCAGTTATTCATAAAGAATTGGATTCTGCTGGCCAAGTGAATGACATGTCCTACCCTGAACATTGTGATCTCTGTTCACTTTCCAACTGATGTCAGCGACACAAGTTTTATGTTAAAATTAGTGATTTCAGTTTGAATTGGTAAATGTAGAATATTTAATTTCTCTTTACTTGCTAAATCTTTTACTCTTTTACCCTCTGGTGTGCATAAGTTACATATTTTAGATTTCAAGAAGTCCATGGGATTTACAATCAAGCTAAATAACCTTTAAGGGAAATGACACTGGGAAGTTGCTTTTAGCTGTGTCACCATGAACAGTTATTTTCAGCGGTCGAAAACACCCAAATATAATAAATCGTCCGTCCACATCTGTTCATCCTTGACTCCATCTTCCTCCCGATGCCCTACATTTAGCTCCCTCATCTTTAAGATGAAACAATAGGGAGCAGCTAAGAGTAGGTCAAGGCCATCACAGACACTCTCACAGCTCAGATGACCGCTCTCATTGGCTGGCAGGAAGGAAGTGGATGAATACCAGGAAGTGAGGTTCACTGGAAAGACCTTAACGGCTGCAGACGCTTTGGTTGCCGGAGGCTCAAATGTGAAAAAATTCCTGTCTGCCTAACTCTGCTGTGGCTGTTGCTTAGCAACTCTGATTAAGTTTAATCAGAGAGAGACCTTTATCTGCTCCAGACTGCAGCGTGTGCCCTGCCCTTTGGAGAGGTCACAGCCGAGTGTGTGTGAGTCTGTGCATATGCAGTCGTGATAAGATGATGATCAGAGTATCATGACATCTATGGCTCCACACTCTCATGTGTTACGGCATTTTATGTCTTCATGATTTCTTCAAATATCTAAAAAGGCTATTTCGACATTTTTTATGGAGCATAAATAGACAAGGATAAATAATCCTCCTCCCTCGGGGCTGTTTTCATAATTAATTCACCAAAACCACATTTATTAAGACTGTCAGACTCACAACACATTTCTCACAATCAGTGCTGCATTTTTTCTTCCTTCTCTCACTCTCGCTTTATCTTTAGCTTCTTCTATCGCTCCTTCAATCTCTCATCTTGTGTGTCAGCCTCACCTTTCTTCCACAATCACATTCTTTTGTCCTTATAAGGAAACAACAGGTAAAGACTCCAAACCTGCACAATGAGAGAGACGGTACAGAGAGCAGTAATGTGTGAACGTATATTAAGCCTGTGAATGATTTATTGCTGGTTGGAGGTGTGTTTATTTTGCATTCAGCTCATACAAGGTGTTTTTTTTTTCTGTAATGTGTTTGTTTTAAATGGAAAAGGAAAGGAGATAGCTTTACCCCCCACAGGAGTTCAGAAGTGTTTTTCTCTCATCTCAAAAGTGAGCACACTATAAGATGTGGAGCTAAAGCCCTCACTGCAGGATACTATTAAGATGGTGGCATGTGTAGAAGGCTGAGGGTGATATCACAGGAAAGCAGATGTAAACAAAAATGCAGACTCACTCCTAAAATTGAACAAACAAATGAACACTGCAATTTTTTGCACAGTTAATTATTTTAGTCTGTCTATTTGTTAAAAAAGCTAGTTGATTGTGTTCTACTTTTATTCTCTTTTTTTATTGTATATTTGTATATATTTATATTTATTATTCTCATTATTCTCATTTCTATGATTGGGCTTGCTCCAGGACCAGGGTAACCTAATTTTGTCCCACCCATGTTTTACATGGGTTGTATGACAATAAAACTCCTTGAATCCTTGAATCCTTGAATCCTTGAAAATTGGTCAACATACGAGTTTTCTTTAGCCAGAACTAGAGTTCAGACTCGAACATCCATCTGCAATGTCACACAATTTATTTTCATCCAGTGAGAGTCTGACCACTACACAAAGTCGTCTCCAGAACATCCCAAAGATTCTCAATGGGGTTTCAGTCTGGACTCTGTGGTGGCCAATACATGTGTGAAAATGATGTCTCATGCATCTGAACCACTCTTACACAATTTGAGCCCAATGAATCCTGACATTGTCATCTTGGAATATACCTGTGCCATTAGAGAAGAAAATATCCATTGATGAAATAACCTGGTCGTTTAGTATATTCAGGTAGTCAGCTGACCTCGTTCTCTAGGAACATAATGTTGCTGAACCTGAGCAACTGCAGCAACCCCAGATCATAACACTGTCCCCACAGGCTTGTACAGTAGGCACTAGGCATGATGGGTGCATCACTTTACCTGCCTCTTTTCTTACCCTGATGCACCCATCACTCTGAAACAGGGTAAATCTGGACTCATCAGACCACATGACCTTCTTCCATTCCTCCAGAGTCCAATCTTTATGCTCCCTAGCAAACTGAAGCCTTTTTCTCTGGTTAGCCTTACTGATTAGTGGTTTTCTTAAAGCTATACAGCTGTTCATTCCCAATCCCTTGAACTCCCTTTGCATTGTGCGTGTGGAAATGCTCTTACTTTCAATATTAAATAGTCAACAACTTAACTGTAAAATCCAGGTGGCTTCTTTCTATTTAATACTCTAAAAAACAGGAATGACTAATTTTCCTTTCTTAGTTATTAACAAGCAAAGTCAAACACATGATTCGGATTGATCAAAACCCTGTAACAAGAGTTACTTCAGGAAGCAAGGATAAAGTCATGGCCAATCTGATCACTATTTATGGTATCAAAACAACCCACAGAGGGAAAGGTGGTCATGTACACTTTTCTACTGCCTAATGACCAAAGCAGCAACTTTGGGTCTAAAAATATGAAGCTCATGGAGGAGTGTTAAACACTAAATTGGTGGTTAACTGTATTGCTTGTATGTACTAAACTGCATCTGGAGTCAAATCACTAAAGTGGCACAATAGTCAGATGTGTTTTTGAGTTGCTTTATCCTGAAGAAGCATCTTAGCGTACAAAAAAAGTGGGTTATTTGCACTTTGGCATATTTCAGCATGTTTGTCGAAGCACCTCATAATGGGGATGTGCATACAGATATGTAGTCATGCATGTCTTATTAAAGCATCCTAAAATGTCTCTCATTGCAACATTGATTTTCTCATTTCTTTTTACTGCTCCTCTCTGACACTATGCCCCCAACAAGACTTCCTGAACAAATATTCGCTGACTAAATTAAATCTCTCCTTTGTTTAATCTTGGCGTTGGCTGGATTTTGGAATGAGAAGAATGCACATGTGAGAGCTGCTTCAGCTTTAAGAAAATTCCCTTTGTCTCTCTCCATGCCAACTGCTTTGAGGCACAGCATGAGATTTACTGCAAACACTCACTTTGACGAGGGCATGACATGACACGTCCACTTGTGTACTGGCACCGAAACCCGAGTGTAAGGAAAACACACACGCACACACTCATGAAAGTGTTGGTTGCCCCTCAGACAGACACACAACTAGACAAACACACACTCTCTGAAAAATGCAGTGCCCACCGAGCCTCCCTTGGTGAAGCCTGGGAGGCAACACCTGGGAAGGTTTACGTCAAACACGTATGACAGCCACAGCTGTCTCACACTCACACTCACACACACACACACATGCAGATACATCCTGCCATCTGTCTCCTCGTATCAGTGGTTTGATTAATAACTGCAGTGGTTTTGTTAGCTGTCTCCTTTTGTCTTGTGGCTCTGTTTAAACACTAAATGTCTGTAAGTGCTGCTCTGCATGTTGACAGAAATACGGGAAATCCAACTGACAACAATAGTCACCGTCTTCAGACATTATTTTAGCATAACTAAGACTCCTTTGCAATTAATCGCGAAGTGCCAGGAATTTTGTGATTAGACAAGCATTCAACCCCTGAATCACTCATTCTTCATGTTTGGTTCTTATTACAAACCCTTTAGGCTAAAAGCAAGTTAAGAATTAATTTGCAAATGGCAAACATAGGTCTTTGAAATTTTAAATTTCAAAGAGTAAAGAGCTTATGTCTAAGCATGTCTGCAATATAGAATGAGTTATAATTATAATACTTTCATTGGTGCCACCTGTAGTAACTGTTGTTATAAAGCTCCTCTGTTATTATTCCTTTTTTATGTTGATCCTGCTACAATAGAATATTGATGTCCCTGTATGTGATGTTACGTTACATTATAAGGTTGCAGAGGCTCAAGATGCATAATGTGTAAGCACTATAGACTGCATCTTTACCATTATTATTGAACATTTGTTGATAATACTATGACAAACAATACTGACATGTTTTAAATACATGATGGACGTATAACTCCTGTTAATATAAAGACTAAATTATATACAATTTCTCAGATCTGAAAAGGAAAATCCTCTTGCAAAATCATCTATAAGTTCTACTGTTTTAATATAGATATATATTTTTGCTATCAATTAATTCAAGGGATTCAAAGTAAGGTTTTAGTTCTTGTGAGTAAACAGGGGAAAACTGTGAGTGTTGCATTTTTTCAGCTTATGTCTGCAGGTGTGAGCTTTACCATATTGTATTATTCAATTCACAACAAACTCTATGTCTTTCCAAAATGTTTAAAATACATTATAACAGTCTCACAGTCCATAATAAAGTCATATGCAGTTCTGTAAAATGGGACAACACAGTAGTGGCATATCTAGAATTATAAAACAGATGCTAAAGTGATTCTGGTTTGCATCATAGACTTCATAATACAGTTTAAAAGACCCAAAACCAGGTTGAACCATGTGTGAATAAACTCTTCCCTTTTACATCCTTATCATTTAAGTAGAAATTGTGGTTCATGTCACTTTAATTAGCACTTGTGCCAGTTCCAAACTCTTACCGCCATGTTGCTTCTTCCTGAATGAGAGTATCTGAAGAAATGCTACAGCAAGAACTCTTAATGCTTCTAAAATGCAAACTTGCGTTCACGTATCATCCATCAGTCATGTATTTCACCCGTGAGCGATTAGAAAAGCCCTGACACGGTGATGATGTGAGTCACTTTCAACATCAGCAGATAAAAACAGAAGTTGTCTGTGAGTCTTGTGGTTTCAGTCACGTCATTAATTTGTATCACTGTCATCACTGTCATCATCATCTCATTCTGGTAAAACTTGTGACCCACAATGGGGCAAGAAGAAAAACAGACAAAAGTTTCCTTTGGTCGTGATCTGACCGGGCCTTGAACGGATCTGTCGCCCACTTCTCGACGCTGACAGGAAGCAGATCTGTGACTGATCTGGTTTCAGGTCCCCAGCTGCCCCAGAAGCAGGAAGTTCGACTGATAACAAAGCATCACATCAGACAATAAACAAGCATGAAGTGTATCAGTGAAGAGGACTTTAAACTGAAGCCATGTGCTTGTACACAGACATATGCAACACATACCCCATGACCACCCTGGAGTTGTGTGTATGATTACGATGCATGATTTATGACAAGAAAACTGCTTGCACTGCTCTCTGTTGTGTGTAGTACAATAAATGAGCCTATTGTTTCACTATCTGCTCAGAGAAAACACGGCAGTTTCCCAGTAATGAAAGGCATTTATCAGGTTTCTCATCAAAAAAGAAAAAAACTTGGGCCCCTGTTCTTTTGTTATTACAATGTTTTCTGCTGAACTGCAACAATCCTGTATGAAAATAATAAAACAGCAGCACATGTTTGGCTTATTTAGTGTGAATTAATGGTATCTAACACCCACAGTGTCCCATCAGACGCTGAAAATATCCATGTGACTGACTGTTGTTGGTGTTTTCACACAGTTTTATTCTCTCTGTTTTTCAGTTAAATTCCAAAGCTGTTGTTTCAAATCCCAAAGGATCTACATAAAACACAGCTCAGGATGTCCTGCTGGTGGCGATCCTTCCTCCAGGAAGGGGATGAAAGGTCAGCGCATGCTAATTTTTTGTGTTCCAGGAAAGGGAAGTCGCTATTATAAGGGTGTGTGGCGTGACAGGCTTGGATTTCTCTGGATGTCAGAGGACTGTAGTGAAAGTAATTTGCTTTAAATCTGAAACATTTTTAGGGCTGTTATAAATGTATGAGTCAAGAGATAAGGCCTGTGTAAAAAAAAAAAAAAAACATGCTCTGCTACAGTTGTTCCTACCAAATCCTACCAGTGCTCATCTACCGAGCAGAACAAACATAACCTTGCTTTTCATTTTATTGATAGACTCTCATTTGAACAGATCACTGCAGAATAACTTCTGCATGTGGGTTGAAATGAACATTATCACTAACAGCTTTGCCCGTGTTTTAGCCTTTGGCTTGTGTTTTAGCCATAAGCCTGTGCTTTATCACACTCCCATTTAGCTTTCTTCTGTTCTGTTTCTATCACACAGCCCAGCTCCTATTCACACTATTACTACTGAACAAATCAAGAAATTGTTTTCAGTAGAGAAAAAACTCAGATCTCTCTTCTCACTGCTAAACTTCATCATAAAGACTTTGGTGTGCCATGAATCATTTTGATCCTGTGCGACCAAACCACTAAGAAATGCCATTTAGAAATAACCTATTTTGGCGCTGATAGTTTAGTTTTAAGTTGACACTTTTTCAAGATCACTTATAGCCCTTTTCCACTATAAAATTCCAGCCCTACTCGACTCTACGCGGTTTGGTTAGCTTTTCCACTAGCCCGACAACAGACTCACGGTGGGCGTGGATCTCATAACACAGCTGCGCTAAAGTGCTGCGCAGAAGTGCGTGCATTTCAGCGATAACGCGAAACAAACAATTTTGTACTAACATATGTGCCACCGTGGTCTTTAAAGGAAAAAAAAGCTTTCAAAAGATTTCATTATAGTAACACGGCGGCAGTAATGTCGGGTGGCATGACGACGGAGGTAAACAACAGCCTTGTGCCGCATGCACGCGGAAGAAAACGAAGGAGCCGCTTCCTGACGTTAACTCTTCCCTGGATCCAGTGAGATCACTTTAATTTTTGATTATTGGGCCTGGTATACCAGAGATTTTTTGTTGATCAATCATTCTTCTTTCAACTGGTTTTTCTTTTTGGTTCCCTGTGGATTAATGGACTGATTGGTGAGTAAAGACTCTCGTGGCAGAAGATCGCTCCTGCACCGACGAACTTTGATTTAATTTAAAAGACTCTTTAAACCGAACTATCTTTGCTGTTAACTTCTTTTTCATTTAAAAAAGACTTTTAACTTATTTAGGAATCATGAAGGAGCATTTTAGGGCTGTATTTTGTGTTCATTCAGTGTGGTTCTGTGCCGTCGGGTTTAAATATCATTAAAAACCCATCGCTGACTGATTCGTTTGCCTCTTGTAAGTGATTTGTACAGAGTCAGAAAGTGAAGCTTCGGTGACGACATTCTTTGACCAATGAGTGACCAGCAGTCTGTCGACGTCACCTTTTAGTATCGGCTTAGCTCGCTTGGAACCAGGGTAGAGTAGGTACTAAAAACTGGCGTCTGACGCGTAGTACCGCGCTAATGGAAACGCAACACAAACCGGGTGGAGTCGAGTAGAGTAGGGCTAAGACGGGTCGGTGGAAAAGGGCCATTAGAAAGTCCTCACAGGCCTTTTAGCCAGGAATTTGTGTGGATTAAAAATGATGAAAAACTATCTTTATACCAAGACAGAGACCAAACAAATTCTATTTTTGCATTTTTATTTGACCAGCTAATGATTCTTCAGAATAAAACTTGAAGCAGATCCTGTTTCCTAACAATAACTTTTATTTCAGCTCACAAAACTTACAGGTGGCAGCAAAAGTGAAAGGAAGTTGCTGAGATAATGGCCCAATTGGTTAATATGTGTAAAAAATGACTATGCTTCGTTATATGTTTCACCATCAGTTATTTGAAGTTGCAAATGTGGCCTCAAATTCAAGAATGTCAGGGTGACGGGAGTAGTTCTGCAGCTGTAACCTTCATTCTGAATCTGTGACAAGTCTAATGACTAACCCAATGGTCATCCTCTCCTGAACTCTCTCTCCCACTCTCTCTCTCTCTCACACACACTCCCTTGAATACCACAAACAGAGCATAGCCAATTTAGTGAGATGAGCAGCAAAGCTTGGGGTTACTGGAAGCACACAAAAGGCTTTTGTAAGGCCGCCCCAAACCAACACACACTGGTTGAATGTATGGGAAAAGATTAACCATGCATACATTACCGTGTAGCCAGAAACCATTATAGACGATTGTGATTCACGCAGACTGCGCCTCTTTGCTGCATCTTCACACTGAATCACAGAACGGCCTCTAAGACCAATTATTTCAAGAACTGAAGCATAATAAAAGATGTGCCTCAAACAACCCCGAGGGCAGATTTGTTCATGTATATTTAAATGAATGATTTTGACAGACTTAAAGAGCTGAATCTTAAAACTCTTTCACAGTTTAGAGACTTCAACAGTTTCTTAGAGGAGGAAGAGGAGACAGGAGGGAAAACAGAGGAGATTGAGTGGCGTGTGGGGAAATAGAGGGAAAAGGGGGAACACAAAGACTGACCCTTCACAAAAGGATAAGGGAAAAATCATTGTTCAAGGAGAAAAGAATTATTATCACATTAGACAAAGGAGAGGAAAAAGAAAATGAAAACAGAAAGAATAAGGAGAGCACAGAGGAGCGGGCATGTCCTGACTCATCCAGGCAGACAATAGGTGAATGATACAGTGTCTAACCTGGTTATAATTCAACAAACTGTGTGCTGGCTGGTTAAGGAGACCAGTGAAGACAAGTTTGGAGGGAAGAGACTGTGAGACATCAAACATACAGGAAACTCCTGAAATTCTCAGGGTGAGAAGCATTTTTTAATGCAACTGACCTAAATCTTCACCTTGAAAATCTTCGACTTGTATATGAAGTTTCTGTGATGTGATGAAAAGCTTGACTTCTCAAAACAACAACAAAAAAAAAAGTTTGTTCCAGTTTGGGAACCTTGACATCTGTGTTGATAAGATGAGCAGGTTGTTGAGGAAGTCAAGGAAAATGGAGGAGAAAAGTGAGGGGATGAAATATTGACATCAATTTCATTCAGAGACTTTTATTTATTCGCTGACATTTCTATTACTGATGTCTTTGTTTACATTTCATCCCAAGAAAGACGTGTTTTTATTTTTAATAGTATTGAAAAAAGACATTGAAAAAGCATGTTGTTAATAAAACAATTTTATAACACAGGGATGTCTAAACTACGGCCCAGGGGCCAATTGTGGCCCACTGTCTATTCTCAAGTGGCCCTCAGCTCTTATCTTACCATGTGTTAGTTTTGTCACTTAAATTAATCATGTTCTAATCGTTTACATTTACAGTTTCTGTCAAGTGCTTGAACTAAATCTGAATATATCTGGTAACGTTTCACAAACATTTGGACTGTGCATAGGCAACTATATAAAGCTAAAGCTCTGTACAATCTGCAAAAACTCAACCTTTACAGCTGACATTTAATCGCATTTGGTATGATGCAAAATGTGTTTCATGAGTTGTTTAGAATTTTTTTAAAAACACATGAGAGGACCAAAAAACTAAATTGAGGATATGAAATGGTCAAAAAAATCAAAAGTTGAGGCAGAAAATGGTTCAGAATGCAGGATCAGAGACACTTAGGGTTTAAAATGTTTTCATAATTGTCGTATAAACAAACGTGATAAAGTCCAGATCCTGATCCTGCCGTAAAATTGTTACATATTTTTCCCATATTTGGTTTTTATCTCAAAGGTCTGCAATAACATCACAAGCATGTTTGACTTAACCATGTTTTGTGTTTTCTTTTTTTAGAAACCACTAAAAAGAAATAGTTTTCCAATAGAGCACTCATTTGTAACTTTCACTGTTGGTAAACATGTCAGTAAGAGCCTCTGGCCTTTGGTCATTTTTCGCAGCCTACTGGGATGTTACTGGGATACTGATACTAGGATCTACAACTGGGATGTTAAAACATTTCAATTCACTGTTTTACAACAAAACGGAAAAAATTTAAAGCATGTGATGAACTCCAGGGTGAAAAATTAGTTTTTCACCAATTTCTCTATTGCTATCAGTATTGATATCAGGGATACTGCCCCTACTTGGTATCAGATCAATACCAAGTTTTGCATCACTACCACTAAGAATAAATATTTCTTCTAAATATAGGTTGCTGCTTAAGAGGGACAAGTAACCATATGAGTACAAAAATCTGAGGTTGAAGACGGAAAACAAAATTACAGAGGTGTCCACAGGATGCAAATGTTCGCGTCACATTTGGACAGTTGATCTGAATTTCAGACATCTTCCATCGTTACACCTTTGTGAATGAGGAGGAAAATATTATCAGGCAATTTCATCCTGGACATCTCCCAGCTAATGAAATACAAACATGTATGCCAGCCTGCATGCTCGAGCAAACTGATGCCAACATGCATACAAATGAAGACAGCTGTGTTGATGCCTGCACACCCCCTGCATTCGCTATCATGCTCCAATCTGCAGAAGGCTGTATGAAATTGAATTATTCAAAAGCAGAGAGGGTTGGTTTCTCCGTCTTATTTTAAACACACAGAGACGCTCACCCACACATACAGTATGTTGTCAATCACACTATACCTTCACAAAGTCTTCAAGGGCAAACCTATTTCTATTTCATGAAGACTTCAAGAGATTTATAAAGTAAAGACAGAACTGTAAGGGATCAGAAAGATAGCTCAGAAAGCAAGAAATCTTCAGGAATAGTTTTGGGTCTTGACCAATGCTCTCAATAAAAAGACTTAAAAAAGAAAATGTTTTACTCTTGCGCCTAAATACAAAATTAAAGAGGGGTATTATGCTTTCCAGTATTTTAGACATGACTCTGAAGCAACAATGCTTAATGCATATTGCAGAAATCTCTTCATCTGTAAACTGATTAAAGCGGTCAGTTCTAAAATTAGCGTGAGATCATCATGGGATCTTAACGGGACTTGCTAAGATGATGTCATCACATCAGGATCTCCTCACTGGTTTATGACACATTGGAGCGACAGGCCTCAAACACCCAGTTCTGACCATAACTCTGACCCTAACACATCTCTAGAGAGCTGGCCAATCAGAGTGAAGGGGATTTGTGGAGTGGGAAGCCTTAAAGAGACAGCAGTTTAAATAAAGTGTTCCAGAAACAGGCTTGGATAAGTAGTTTTTTAAAACACTAGTGTGAGAAATGTTTTTTATTTAGATGTAATTCATGCAAATCTACCACCAGGGTACCAAAGACAGAATAACAACTTCATTAAAAACAATGCTAATAATACAATAACCCCTCTTTAAAACTTAGTTGACGGTTTCTCTTCATTAGCTAAAAATTTGAAGAAGATTGTCATCTAAACTTACTCTTACTGGGGGAAATTGAACACTCTCCCATAGAAATCTGATTGCCTTTAAAGGTGTGGGAATTAAATGTAAAGACAAAAATATGAATATTGTCAATTTTTCATCCAATTTGGGTTTAAAAATTGAAGAAGAAAAGTTAGCATTTGACAAACCATTTACTTTTTGCCTTATTTTATTTCTTTAACATAATCCAATATCAAACATGACAAAATACACGTCTATTATGCAACTAATAGAATATTTTCTCCACTTTTACTTTATCTTTATCCAAATTTCTTGAACAACTTTAATGCAAAGCACCAGCACTAACACACTGATCCTCATGTTCTGAGTGTGTGAACGTAAAAAGCACTGACATATTGATGAACAGGGAACCAGAGCGACACAGATCATTGCACAAACTGATCTAACTCCATGTGAAACAATGATCAGTGTTGAAAGTTCAGGAAAACACAGTCAGGGACATGTACTCACATCTCGTCTGTGATTTATGTGACATTCACTAGGATGTTCCCTGTGTCCTCTGGAGAGTTTTTCATGCCGAGAGATTTTCTAAGTTCCTTCCATTTTCACAGGAAGCAAAGGTTGTAACCTTCAGGGTTGGTGGTGCATTTTCTGTCTCTTCTTCAGTGCAGATGGTGACAGAGTCGGGGAGGAATGTAGCTTTAAGCGTCACTGCTGGAAGAAATGGTTCGGGAAAGTGTTCATTAGACTTCCCTTTTCCAACACAGGCGGTACTTTCTTTGCAGACAGACACAGTGATAGGCAGTTTGTGTTTTTTTTTAGTCAGACCAAGGAAGAACAGAGGCCGCTTGAATAAAAAACAGCCTGAAACCCCTTTTACACTTCTCAAGAGATGCTCATGAACACATTTCCCGGCTTAGTTTTTTATTAGAATGCCCTCTGTCAATATTGGTTATCAGTGAAATTCTTGACATTTTCAATTCAAATCCCAGTGTAAAGATCATCTTTTTTCTTACTGGGTTTTTAACATACACTGTATAAAACATGGACATAGTCTCCGTGACGTCACCCGTCTGTTCCTGCAGCTCAGTTTTGAAGCAAAACAGCGAGCGCAGCTATATTGAAATTGGGACTAGTGACGAGTGCCCAAACTCACAGCCATCGATCCTAATATCTTCCAAACGGCTGAGTTAGAAAAAAATTAACCCCCCTCACAGTGTGTGCCGTTAGCAAAATAAGTGATACAGATGGGAGACAGAGTTTGTACCAGGCTTTAAATACGCTAATTTTGGCTCTGAAAACGGCATTTTTTTTGCATTCATTTGTACGTGACTTCCGGTACTTCCGGAGCCAGTCTCAAGCGGTCACTTGAGGAACAGCAGCTTTTTTAGCACTTCACTTGTCTCGTTTTTTCAGACTGGAGGTTGCCGCTTGGTTTGTAATTGATTTTTCATGCATCTGCAGCAAGCCTTAAGTGGACACTCAACAAACTGCATTTCTTAGCAGTTCTGGGCTAACTTCATGTTATAAGGCTAGAGGCTACCACATAAAAAAAAAAACACTTAATAAAGCAGTGTGTTCATGACTTGTTCTTTATAAAGGATTTAATGGTTTTATAGGTTTTAATATACATTTCTAGATACATTGAGATTTAGGCTAGTTTTGTATCCAGGTGGACAGGTTTTATGTTGTGTTTGGACTGGAAACTGTTTTTGCCGTGCACATTCCTTTTTAAGAGGAAATACCTTCGTCGCTCACATCTGAAAATTTCTAAGAGACAAAATGGGGGATGGACAGGAGCTCCTGGTGTAGAAGTATGAAATTACAGGTATTTATATAATTCATCACTCAGAGATCACTGTCATAAACGTGTGATGAACATTTCTTTGTGACCACACTCGATAGTGAAGAGGAAAATGTTGTAAATGGTGCAAACCAACGCAAACTTCTTCTACTTGAGTTTTGTACCTTGGTAGATGTGCGTTTACGATACAACGCCCCCTGCAGTTTGGGAACAGTGCCAATGAATGCCAGGCAGAGTGTTCAGAATTATGAAAGCCACACATGCTTGCTCACACTGATACTAATATGACGTTAATATGCCTTTAATATGGTGGCCTCGAGGTTCAAAACACAACGGTAAATCAGAAAACTGAATTGCCGTTGTGTTTTCTGATTTTGACTTTGCTCTTTAACTGGGAAATCATGGTTTATATATTTTCAAAGTATGAGCAGTATGCTGTTAGTCATTTCACCCAAGGGGACCTACCTCTTTCTGCTTTTGTTAATGCCATTGTGTTTTCTGATTTGCCGTCCTAACTTCCACCTCAGGGTCTCTGTACTATAGTGTCTAATTAATATCACAACCCACTCAGCTTCATTAGCATTCATGTGTCAAAATTATGATTATGCCCCAAAAATATTCTGGGAAAGTCTTACTTTCATCAAACAGCTTTTTCAGTCACAGTCCAGAAGAATGAGGGAAAAACTTTCATACTTTCAGATTGTGGGAAGTGGCAGACCAAACCAAAGGTCAGCTCAGTCAGTCAGTTATAAGCAGGGCTAAGCTTATTAGTTTTTACTTGTGCTTACATTGCAAAATTTAAAATTCTTTCTCTTTGCTTTTACAGATCAGTGTTGGATCCTTGTTCAGGTTTTCTGGAAGTTTGGGAACTGCACCTCCATCTGCCCCACTGTGACTCGAGGTACAACTACCAAACAAAGTTCAGCCTTAGTGAGAAATAGTTAATGTAGCTGTCAAAATGCTTTCTAAACTTATGAGTCATTATAACAATTAGGGAGGGAGTTTATTCCCCCTTTCCCCAAACAGCAGAGTCAGTCTCTTTGTCTTCAGATCCTCTATTATTGCTGGAGGCCACTTTAATTGCACAGAGTCCCATTTTCTGATTCAGCACTTCCACCGTGTTAGAAAAGCAATCAGGATTGTCCCACAGCGATTCGCTTTATTGCTCCGCTCGCTCCGTCTTATTTCAGATGATGTGAAGTGAAACACAGAACAATGTGTGGTTAAGCTCTGAGGCTGAATCAGGGGGATGTTGTGCTCTGTTTTGTTGCTTCTTTGTGTTTGTGCAATTAAACCGCACATTTATAAGGGACATTCTCGCTGTATAGGTTTGAACAGGAAGATCTTGTCTATTGTCTTGTTACTTCAGGTTTTCTTTCCCTCTTACTGAGCTTTTCCCCTCCTTTCTTCTTTCTTTCCTTAAGTATTTACTTCATTACTTGTTCATGATAGTTTTTTCCTTTAAAATCTACATCACATTCTCACTTTTATGTCTTTGGGCCTCCCTAATTGAATTACTTTGAAGTTAGTTTGAGGTTCAATGTTCCTAAACAGAACAGATGACCATGTGTAAATATCAATATTTTCGTCATTAAATAGCGATCACTAATGAATTCTATCACGTTTGTAAGACTCATGAGGCATGTCTGATACACTGGCTTATCGTATTGATTTTTGTCTAGCGTATTAAAGCAAATCCACCTCTAGAAACAAGACCAAAGAAAATGCATTGATCAAAAGAGCTGCTCTTTGTACGACCCGAGGTACACGAAGTGCCTGCAGGCAAAACAGCACGAAGGCCACCAGCAGGAGAAATAAAGCAACAGAAATATATCTGCACATCTTTTTTATTGTTGGCAGGGGCTCCCATTTTTATGTCAAGTTGGGACCTTTTCCACTAAGTCAGGGATGTCCAAACTAAGGCCAGGGGGCCAATTGTGGCCTGCTGTCTATTTTCATGTGGCCCCCAGCTGTCATTTTAATATGTATTAATATTGTAACTTAAATTAAGTATGTTCTAATTGTGTTCATTTACAGTTTCTGTTAGATGCTTGAAAAAACCCTAAATATATCTGACTGTGCATAGGCCACTTCAAAAGAAGAAAAAAACACATGAGAAGACAAAAGACTAAATTTAAGTTATGAAATAGTGAAGAAAAGATAAAAGTTGATGCATAAAATGGTTCAGAATACAGGATCAGAAATATGTGGTGGTGAAAATTTTGTTATAACTGTCTTATAAACAAACATGATTAATTCCAGATCCTGATCCTGCCATAAAAAACAACATTTTTTCCCATTTTTTATCTCATAGGTCTGTGACAATAACACAAGCATGTTTGGCTAAACTTGGAGACAGTTTTTTGTTTGTTTTTTTTACAGAAACTACCAAAACAAAATAGTTTGGGGCGCAGATGGCCGAGTGGATATGGCCGCGCACCATGAGGCTTGCCGTCGAGCGGGTGGCCCGGGTTTGATTCCCACCTGTGGCCTGTTTCCCGTATGTCATTCCCCACTCTCTCACCCCCTTTCCTGCTCTGTCCACTGTCCACTGTCCTCCCCTATCCAATTAAAGGCAGAAAAGCCCCAAAAAAATATCTTTAAAACAAATAAGTTTTCAAATTGAGCACTCATTTGTTACTTTCACCGGTAATAAACTTGTCCGTAAGAGCCATTTGCCCCGTGGTCATTTTCACAGTATGCAATACGGCCCATTTGGAAAAAAGTTTGGACACCCTTGCACTAAGTAATAAAAGAAAGACTTACCAAATCAATAAAAAGGGAAGACTTGCTCTGATGAAAAAAAGAGTCAAAATTATGGAATAAGAAGTCAAATTCTGACAAAATAAAAGTAATGTTTTAACAAGATACCAGCCCTTCCTATCTCATAATTTCAACCTTTTGTCTTTTAATGTCCACTTTTCTTTTCTTTTGTTATTGTTATAAGGGCAAGTCGCACTTTTTTTTCTCACTTGGTAGAAACAGGCTTCCATAGAAACCTTCAGTATTCAACGCTGAAGTCAAATGCAAAACTGCAATTCCTCGAGTGTCCACTGGAGGCAAGCTGCAAAAACGTAAATACCCAATTAAATTCTTCATTGACATGTCAATTTTTCACAAAACTAAACTTGTTACACCTATTTCTTTTTTTAATTGTTGAAGGTTTGATTTTTGTAGATGCTTCATCTGACTTTCAAATTCTTCCTACTTGAAGCCAAATTTCTCAGAAGCCTCAGATAAAACGGAGGGTTACAAGAAACACCTGTAGACCCTCTTACCCATTATCATGGATCCCCTCTCTATTATTCTATTAAACCAAAAGAAGCTCTCAGAATAATGTGAAGTCTCAACAAACTCTTGTTTTATCTGTTTTCAACTGCTACATGAAAAAAAAAAGACTCTGTGAGAAGTCAGTGTTTGCAGTACAAACATTTGATTAACAGATGAAACGGCCTGAATTTGTCGACTTATCCCTCTTATCGGGTTTCTTGTGTGAAAGAAGCAAATCCCAGAAATGGTGTGTGGTCTGGAACAAGTCATCATCTCTCTCTTTCTTTTTTCCTCTGACATTCAGTCTCTTGACCTCTGCCAAGTAGGGCACCAGAAGAGGAAGAAAAGAAGGGCTTTGCTGTCTTAATAAGCACCTGTCTAGGGGGAGACTAGAAATTCCTGTCTGGTTTCTCTGTGTGTGAGTGCATTTGTGTGTCTGTGTGTGAGTGTGTTTGTGTGTCTGCTAAGCCCCATCACAACAGGGATCAGTGATCGCTTGTCATTTGTTGACAGGGCTGCCACAGGTGCAGGTCTTTCCTGCTCCATTACTGTTTTTTTGTGCTAAGTTTGGAGTTTCAGCAGCAAATGTCCAGCTACAGTGAAGTCTTTGTATGCCCCCCTAACATCTTCAATTTCTCTTCCTCTCAGTTCCTTTCCTCAGACTCAGGGGGGGAGTAATTCAAAAATCACACTCTGGAAGAAATGACAGTTTAAGTTAAAGGCAGGGTGATTAGCTCTCACCTCAGGGACAGAAAACTCCTTTTTTGCTAGATGTTATCATGTTATCATGTCAGAAAATACACCACCTGGCCAAAAAAAAAAGGTCACACACTATAACATATCATTGGAATGCCTTTAGCTTTGACTACAGCGTACATTTGCTGTGGCATTGTTTTCAAAGCCTCTGCAATGTTACAAGATTTATTTCCATCCAGTGTTGCATTAACTTTTCACTAAGATCTTGTTTTGATGATGGGACAGTCTGACCACTGCACAAAGTCTTCGCTAGCACATCTCATAGATTCTCAATGAGGTTAAAGTCTGGACTCTGTGGTGGCAAATCCATGTGTGAAAATGTCGTCTCATGCTCCCTGTACCACTCTTATTGCATCAGGTGAGGTCAAATAATTTGTTGCTGGCTGAAAGATAATCACCCATGCAGTAATTGTCCAATTAGAGGCTTGCACCTATTTACTTATTTAAATCCAGGTGGTGATTTATTTTTTATATTTTTAGCCAGGCAGTGCATGCAGCCCATGCAGAAGTGCCGAAAACTGAAGTTCCTTAAGTGTCCACTTGAGGCTTGCTGCAGACACAAATGGAAACCATATTCACACCCAATCAAAAAAACTGATCCTTATTGTTAAAATAAACATTTTTACAGTCCGACTCAACTTGCTTTCAATATGGCCTTGTCAACAATAGCCTCAAAATTCTGCATCAGAAACAAACGAGTGATGTCATTGAGACTATGTCAATTTATTATATGATCTATTAGTTGGAACCATTGACATGATATGTGTCCCACTATAACGATAATATCACACTGTGACCTTGGGATTTGCTACTGTGGCAAACAAGAACTACTTGCAGTAGAAAAAAGTAACTTCTAGAAGCCACCTTACTGAAATGGCTGCTCTTGCTATTCTCCTTGTTAAAAAAATGTGAGCTGAACCATAGTGCTGGTAACAAAAGATAAGCTTAAGAAACTTGGTGACAAATATTCGAGGTTTGGACATCGATTTGAAAAACTTTTAATATGCTTGATTTTCTGTGCATGAGACCCTGAGTCATAGTTAAAAGGCTTCTTTAGATTTGGGTTTACAGTGGCTTTGAGATGAAGTGGCTGCATTTTACATTTTAAGTCCCTTTCAAACTGGTTTCTCGTTTCATGTCTGGGCGATTCGCCTCCCACCCTCAGTGATAATAATCCTTCTGTTCTGCTGACTTCAGCAGACTCTGCTTTTAATATTCCTGCTATTGTTGTGGCTTTCCTCCTCCGCGCTGTTAATCTGGAAGTTGTTTGAAATGCGAAGCCCAAGCGCTGTGGGGTTTCTCGTTGTGGTTGTTGATGGAGGATGGTATGCTCCTCATGAATCAAGGATCAGTGAGTTTGTGTGGGAGCCAGGACAGCACTTCCTCTGCGGTTAGATGGGATGTTTCATGGTCATTATTTTTTTACCTCTGCACATGAGTTTGTATGATGATAGATCTGATATGACAGCTGCCAAAAAAAGACTGTCTACACATCTTACATGTGTGTTACATGACATTGTTTATGCGTATGTGTGTAGACATGGCTTGATGGCTCGCATGCTTCAGAGGACGGTCTGAGACTATATGTATTTTATAGCACTCATTAAGCTTGGTTGGATGGGTACAGTAAGTCATTAAACTGAAGTTTGGCATGGCCCAGTGCATGTGTATGGACCCAGAAAATCAGGGTTATATATAAAGAGATATGGTCTGCTTGTGCTGAAATGGGATGTGCTGAACAAAAGGTAAATACTGTGTTGAAAAATTGAAAAAACGGACAAACATTATTGACTTTGACTTGGAAAATGAAGGGAGAAGTGAGCTTATGTATAAGATGGGTTTTGTGTCATGAACTAACCAAGTAAGAGCTAATTTAGGATAACCACTTTCTAAAAACCCAAGAAGAGGACTCCATACCTGGCCTATTTGAGATGTTAC
This sequence comes from Thalassoma bifasciatum, assembly GCA_008086565.1. Lineage (NCBI taxonomy): Eukaryota > Metazoa > Chordata > Actinopteri > Labriformes > Labridae > Thalassoma > Thalassoma bifasciatum. The sequence goes on from RPOG01002811.1 coordinate 35,413, forward strand.
AAATATACCCCAAAATACTTAAGGACGACAAAGTAGCTTCACAACCTCTACATTTTTGAAGTGAAAATTTTCTGTAATGTTAACATTTATAATGTATAGAGAACCTTTATACACCAGTGAAAAGTACAGTAAAGAAAATAAAAAATTTTGAGATTAAAAAGTCAGGATTTCAACTTTTTGTCTCAGAATATTAATATTATCATCTCAAAATTTTAATATTCATCTTAAAATCTCAATTTTTCAACTCTAAGTGGCTTTTTTTTGTTTTTTCAAAATTTGACTTTTATTAAAAAATTATACCCTTTATCTCAAAATGTTACTTTTTATTCCATAATTATGACTTTATATCTGATAATTTTGACTTATTTACCCAATATTTTCCTCTTATGCAAAAATATCAATAATGCCTCAAAATCTTTGTTAGCATGTGGCCCAGTGCAGCGCTTTATTTAGCTACATGCTTCTTGATGCTGCCACTGTTTTTTGCTGAGTCATGCTAATCAGTTGATAGCTGTAGTTTCATTTTCAGGGCTTATGCTCCTCCAAAAACCTCTCCACTTAAGAGTCTGTATTCCTGGTTTGCAAGAGGAATTAAAATATGAATTTTTGAAGCCTTTTGTTTTTCAATTATTGTTAATTTTTCTAACCACTTTTGCAATCATGTTTCTGCCATGTTTTATTTAAGCATTAAGCTGTGTGGAAATTACCATTTTGTCCTCATATTTAGATTATAATTATGACCTTCCCTTGCTTATGAAGGTTTCATTTTTTAATCATTACTGTTGCAGTGTAGTCGTAGCAGGTTTTTTATTTTCTTTACATGAAGCTTCAATGTTAATGCTCCATTTAATCAGCGTTTCTTCCTATTACAGCGTAATCACACTCCACACCTCTCCCCTCTTCCACACATGCGATTATTAATCACCACGTTTTAATTTAAGCACATTTAGCTCCAGAAACTCTGACCTGCTTTCTCTCTCTGATAATAATAACCAGGAGAGTGAGCAGGTGCTCTCATCATCCTAATGCACCGTCGCCGGTAATGCGATCTCCTGGGTAGAGGGTCTGTAAGTGAGCGCTTTCCCCTGTCATCCCCTAAAATCCCACTGGACAAGCATTATGCTCATGTGAATTATTAAAGTGGACATAAGTCTGAAGGTTTTATCATCAGGAGACATTATTCTTCTTACCTTGAGTTAACTGTTTGTTATAATTCTCCTTTCCTCTTAAGAGAAAAGCATTTTCTTTCCACAGTTCATCTTCACTTAATCAGCCTAACATGCAAACTTCAAACCACATCGCAGAGGTGACAAGAATGCCTTTTATCTGCCTGAGAAAAAAAAGAACTGTGTCCCACTGTGCAAGATTATCCGTGCGAGTGTGTGTGGTCAGCCACCAGCGATATAATTGAGCTGAGTGCCAGATGTGCCCCTCGTACATTATAAATGATAGCAGCAAACATAAGGTCTGCATGGGGTTTCCACATCAATGACCCCCTCTGAGTCTGTCTCTAAGATTGGCTCTATACGACTGGCTCTTTTATTGTAATTTATAGTTTTTGATTTATTGAGGCTTGAAGTTCCTGAGGAGTCACACTCCTTTGTTCTCTCTTCTTTTTAAAATAAATGGTAGTTTGGAACAGAAGCAGGGCTATGTGACATGACATCAGGGTAGAAAGTATAAAGAAGTACCATCAGTCAAATTAGACATGTCCATAATTATGCTAATTACTGTGTAACTCTAATGCTTGATGAAATCAGGCAACTTCTTAACAAAACCTTAACCCTTTCACTATGAGTGAAAAAAGGACAAAACTTTTCAACATTTGGGGTAATGGGACTTTCTGTCAACATTTTTGGTGTCAGTAAACAGCGTGACTTTTTGTTGGAGGTAAAAAAAATAAGTGAGAGAAGTTGGCTTGTGTTTTAGCCTTTAGCCTGTGCTCTATCACTATCACTCTCCATTTAGCGTTCCAGTCCAGAGACTTTTTCAAGATCACTTAGAAAGTCTAACACATTTTTTGCAGTTAAAATAATGTTAAAAAGCTCTTAGATGCATTTTTGTTACTTTGATTTAATTAAAAAAGCCTCACATACTTCAAATTTGTCTGAGAAATTGGCTAGGCCAGGCACAAAGTTAACTAATTTTGTAGTCTTACCTTATAGTGAAGACCCTATGATGTTAGCAATGCAAGTGAGCATTTATAACGCAACTTTTTCCGATATGTTAATGCTAAATTGTATAAATTGTACAATAAAACAAGTTAACTCTCTTTGATGAGATGACCTGCAGGCTTTGTCCAAGTATGTTTTCAAATGAGGTGACTTTATTTGCTGTTTGGACAAAAAGGAAGCAACAAAAATAGAGAACAAAGAGATCATTTAAAGACAATACTTTCACTGTCATGGGTCAAAGAAACAAAATATTACATATGGCTGGGTACTTTTCTCAAAGGAAAACGTGGGATAAATCATTACAGAGGTTTGTAAATCGTTCCAGACTGGATTAATAAACATGCTGTGGTATCCCTTGTTGTTATTCTCTTCCTCTCTCCTCTTTCCTCTCTCCTCCCTTTAAATTGGTGGGGCAGGTGTTTGGGTGCAGCAGAGGTTAATGCATCTTTCTTCCCTCTCCTCAGAGACTTGTGTCTCCAGCCCTGTTTCATGCCATTAAAAAGTAATTGTGATTAATGTGGGCGTGTGCGTACACATACTCACAAACACTCACGTTCAGTATCTTATTATGTTTATGGGATCAAACGATACATATTGCAAGCAATGTTTAAGGCGATTTATGACTTAATGTAATTAAATCCTGTTTGTTAGAACATCTGTGCTATAAATTGGATTCCAGGGGCTTTCTGCATCATTCCTTTTTTTCTTTTGTTCCATTTAAGTATTAATCAAAACAGCCAGAATTTACTTGGTTTCTGCATGGTTCTCTGTTTATCTATTCAAAGTTATTCAAAAAGCACTGATGGTATTTGATAAAGCAGACTCTTTGTTTGAATCTCCAACATGTGTATTATAAGGGGAAGTGCAATGTGTGAAAATCATTTCTACAGTGCATATCAGATGTTGATGATGGTGATTATTATAATCAGGATTGTTATTGCTCATTACAGCAATCCTAACATTATTGCCACAGCTGCTCATAAACAAGTTGCAGGAAGATGCGATGCCTGATTAGAATACAGATGAGAGGACCTGCCGAGAGCGTGGGAGTCTTTGTGATTACTTCTCTTTGTGTGAAACTTGAAAACAGAAACAGGTAAAACCAAAACCAGACCTGTCAAAATCAACTCCACACCAGACAGCAGATCCCTCTCTGCTCTCCTCTGAGGCCCCGTCTGTTCTGGGTCACACTGCGGACATGTTTGTTTTCAACACTGCCTGCTCAAAACAGGAATTATTGCTTCATGCTCCTGCACTATAAGCCTCAAATATTGATTTTCTTTGGATTTACTGATCATTAATGCTGCTGGGGTTGTTGTTCTCACATAAGCTTTATTTTAAGATGCAGTGTGGTGTTTGGTGTAACCCTTCATTTTCTCTCAGCTCACTCCTTTGTGAGACTGATTTTTTATGCGTGTGGTTTGTTTACACGTGTTGAAGGAGAAAACACTGAGTTCTTTGTAAGCTAAAACCAGTATGATGGAGTATAAAGAGACACTTAAAAAAGGGGAAAATACAATTTTATTATCATTTTGTTATGATTTGCTATGTATCTTTAACCAGACAATGGACAATAGAGAATACAAATGTTACTATTTTGCTTTTTAGCTGGTTTGCATCTGCAGTCCCATGGTTGGTCCCAATTAGAATGTTACACTGTTAAACACAGACAAACAATGAAAATATATCTCAAATTGAAAGAAGCCATTTCATGAGAATAAATTTGTAAGAGTAAAAAAAGCACAAATTTGCAAGAAAAATGCCTTACCTTCATTAGACTTTAAAGCAGATGCAACTTTATCATAAAAAAGTGACAGATATTACAGCAATCAGTATGTAACAAGAGCAAAATTGTCATTTACATTATGCTAACAATGTAAATTTATGAGAATAACAAGAAAAAAAGTTGAAAGAACAAAAAGGGAAAAACAATTTTTACAAGAATTATGTCATACAGTTATGAGAAAAAAAACACGTAGCTTTGCAATTCTTAAAAAACTATAATTTTCATGAACCAAGAAGTTAATTATCACTTACTTGGTGAATAAACTTTTAATCCACATGTGGTAAGACAAAAAAGTCCTAGATTTGCAAAGACAGTGTCATCACATCACTATCAAAGTCTCAAATTTAAGTGATTAATTTTCACCTTTGATGTGATTTTCTTACAAGGCTCTCAGATTTGTTAGAGAAAAGAGCTGTAATTCAAAAATATATTATTATGCCTCGTGAAGGAAGTAAAAATATGAGAATAGAGGCTGAAAATTAATCAAAAAGAAATGTAAAAAAGTTTCGTAATTTTTCAAGAATGAAGTCTTAGATGAGAAAAAATGTATTAATGCAGTTTTAACCTCATTAGAATATAGTTGTAATTTCAAGAAGGCAAAACTGTACTACTATGAAAATAAAGATCCAAACGTGCAGGATTTTGATTATAAATAAACAAGATCAAGTTGTAAGTTTATTAAAATCAAGTTTAAATTGTAGTCTATGATGAGTTGGGATGTTGTTTTGAAGATGAATTTTAATATAAAGCATAAATAAATTGTTTTAGTGTCATGGATTTCTGGTGTGTTTTTCTCTGAGTATAATTTTTTCTTCCTCTGCATGGCCCTAATATTCACAGAGTCAATTACATATCAATAAAGTACATTTTTCAGTTTACTTCATTTTAAAGATGTTGTATTTTGTATTTTTTAACACATTCTCTCAACACTGACATCTTTGTTCCTGAGATCAGTCCTGTAAACAAAGACTCTTCTGAGGAGCCACACACATGCCTGAGTGAAACGCGGGCCTTTTGTCTCTGGTTCTGGTTCAACACACAAATGCAACCCGGTAAAGAACCAGTGGACTGACAGGTTTCCCGCAACTCGACCTGACTTTAGCTAACCCATGTGGAATTTCAAGGTTTAGTGATTGGGTTACATTTGAGAGGCTTGACAAGATATGAAATGTTGCACATTTCTCAAACAGAGCTCAGAAGTTTGGCAGGATTTCCTGAGCCGCAGTTATGGAAAATAGTATTTGAGTGTTAAAGGACTTGAAGCAGAAACTGAAACTGAGACAGAAAACTCTGAGCTGACCAAATTAGTTCAATCTCTGCAGATGAAAGTGGTGATGAAATTCCAGCACTGATCTACAAACTCATAACATTAAACCAAGAAGTAAAGCAGTTCAGATCAACAGTTTCCATCTCTGCTCCCCAGACGGACAAAAAGTTATTTCTGAAAACATGACTGGCTATTTTTTACACGCCCAAAATATCACCGTCTTGTTTACTGAGTCTCTGTCCCACTTCACAGCGCTCACCCTCCTCCTCTTCCTCTCTTGTTCCACTTCTCTATCCCACTCAGCCTGTGAGCCTCAGATTTAACAAGCAGAGATTAAGACGGAGGGGAATCACACCCAGTCTGACTTTATAAGACACGTCTCTTTTCCACATCTGGGATTGTAATTACACAGCAATCTGTTGCTCCCACTCTCTCTCTGCCCTCCATTTTCATCCCTCTTTGTGTTTCACCTCCCTTTATTTTCCTTCCTTTTACTACAGTTTTTTAAATTTCATAAAACCCTCCCAATTCTCTCTGTTTTAATATTTAAAAAGTGTCTCTGATGAAATGGGACTCCTGCTAAACCTGGCTCCAGACTAACCCAACAAATCCACCCTATAGTTGTTGTCAGACTAGCCCAAAAAAAAAAAAAAAAAAAAAATTAAGCCAATAAGATCAGTCCTTTTGTCGTTATTTGCATACAAAATTTTTACTCACCAGCAAAAATATGAACATGCTCCTACACATCACAGTCAGCAAAACAAAACCAAACCTTATCCTGCAATTTAAGTGAACGGATGAATCACTTTTTCTTTCAACAGTCTCCTCGTTGTCTTCCAATTCAATAGGAGTCTCTTCAAGTGACTTTTAAACACCCTGATATTGTCCAAACATCCACACACAAAGTAAATAAAACCTCAAAAGGAAGTGGATGTATCTTGAGTAGGAAACATTGGGATGCTAATTTTCTTTGAATGAGCTGCTTCTCACCTTCTTTGGTTGCTCTTGCAACAGCAGCTCAGTTAAAACAATGTTCAGTATTTTTTTTGCCTTTATTTAATATCACTTGAGAATTCATCATAGTGTCTTTTCTTTGGCTATGGCCAATAAAAAAACAATATCTCAAGCATGAGCGAGAGGTACCATTAAATAATTCCACCATCATTGTGTATCCTGTTGCTAAAACTTAACCCCACTTTCAAACTAAGGTACTTTGCACACCCTGTATCAGACTGTCACATGACTAATGCTTGAGGGGAGCACATTGTTTCTTTTCTATTTTTATATAACAACCCCTCCACTCCCTCGCAAAGAAAAAAACAAAAGAAGAAAAAAGAAGAAAAGAAAATACTATTTTGGAAAGGTTTGGCGGCCTACTTGCAATACTTTTGCGGCCCACCAGAGGGCTATGGTTCGCAATTTGGGAATCACTTTTGTAGATATTGAAAAATTATTTTATACACTTCTTTCATAAACAACATTGATGAAGTGAACAGGCCAGTTGCACAGAGTGTGGCTGTTTTTTGGAACAGTTTATGACTGGGGTTGGATGCCAGGGTTAATCTAGCCTCCCTAACGTTCTTTTTACCGATGAATTGATCATTAAACGATGAGCCTTGCTTCAATGTGACTAGCATATACAGGCTGTTTGTTTCCTTTCGTGGAGGCGAGTTGAAGCTGGCCTCCGAAACAATGGCTAAAATATTCCAGTTCCATCTGCAGTTGGGTTCTGCTGGGTGCCAGAGCTGTGATGCGCCTATAAGCAGGCAGATTGAGCAGGACAGTCAGTAGTGCCCATAAACCACCAAAATGAGGCTGTGACTTTCAAAACAAAAAACAAAGTGTGTCAAAATTAGATCCTATTTAGCTTGACTACAACAACAAATGGACATAATGAGCAGAGACACGCTAGGAGTCAGCAGGTTTAAGGTTTTACAGACCAATGTGAATGAAGAAAGACTTATCAATGGAGTGGGGAGCACGGGAACTCCTTGGTCCTGTAACTGCAGCTGTCTGCAGACTGTGCTTGTCTTTTTTGGCTGCAATAGTTAGCTGGTGAGAGTACATTTACTGCTTGTCTTCCTGTGTTCGAACAGCCTAACTAACACAGCCATGACTTGTAGCTTTGGATTTATGCCCTTAAAAACACAACAACACAAGAGACACTTTGGCTAAAATAGCAGGCACATGCTAGATGCTAACTTCAGAAGTGAACTCTATTCACTGAACCATTAGAAAGTCTTTTAGCAGGACTTCTCTTCCTTTGAGCCTGACTCTGATGTCTCTAAAATTAAGTGCAGCGCTGCACCAATTGTCTCCATTGTTGTGAGCAAAGCCCGGGAGCTGTCAGTCAAAATGTGATTAGCTGCACCCACACAGCGTTGAGAAAAGGTCTTAACATCAATATTCCCTCTTTTCAGTTTAGTTTCTATCCCAGGGTGTATTTTCACTTACATTATTGTGTGTCCCTATTGATGCACGTTATTCTTTGCTGTTTTTAGCAGAGTTTTCAGCACTAAAAGAGGTGTGAATGATGTTGTTCTCATGGAGTTGTGAGATTCGTGACCACTCTTCTGTCACTCACAGGCCCTCAGCATACATGTTTAGAAACTGTGCTCTAATTAGCTCTATTGTGGGAAATAGCTTGTTACACTTCACCACTTAAAGCCACGTGTGGAGAGAAACATCACCAGTAAGCCACTTTCTAATTGTGCCCTGTTTGTGCAGATGAACTTCACTTGACTTGTGCTGATTCCTGTTTGATTCCTTTCTTTCCGCAGGCTATTCTGAGTCTAAAGAACAAAGAGGCGAACGAAGGAACCGCAAACTCTTGACTCGTCAGGAGGAGACAAATAAAAAATGCAGTTGTTGATTCACCGGAGGTCTTTCGAACTCTCACTCACAAACACTCAGAGGACTCCACACAAAGCCCCCTCTCAGTGAAGAGCCCGGGGCTCTGTATAGAACAGAGCTGTATGGGGATGAGTAGCGTGTGAATCACACTTGGTTCCCAGACGCAGGTTCGCTCCAGACTTCACCTCCCCCCTCCTGTTTTCCTCTGATGACCTCCGCGAGGTCAGCATGTCTTTATATCATGTCAGACACCAAAGATGTGAGCCTGGTTTGAGAAAAGAGTCAAACTTAGCAGCTCTCTTGATCCTCATGTGGCTGATATGTGTGGTATTTCCTTGTAGAGCTGCATATGTCCATGCATGTGACACTATTTTTTCTACATATATTTGGATGAGAACACAAAAACACTGATATATTTACATGCTTTTATCCATCTGCACACGTAATTTGTGTTTAATTATTTTATCAAGGTTTTTCCTTAAAAGAAATAATCAAATATGAGACAGTAACATACTCTCTGCACTTGCTCTACAATTAAATTGTGGAGGTATTTTTACTCACACAAAGGGAAGCCTAGCCTCCCCAATAAAATGTTGCAAGACAGAAAAATATGTAAATAAGCCTCACCCCTGAATGACCTTTTATGTTTTTGTCAGTTCCTTGTTTTCAAAACACTACATGTATAGTGTACACCGCAATACAGAAAGCAAAGGAGAGTTGTGAACACAGGAAAATATATCACAAAGCTTTTCATTATGTTGATCAAAGAACAAGAAATTCACCTGATCTATCATCAGTTTATCACTACACATGTTTCAGTGTTTCCCCTCAGTTTACAGCCTTCAGAGAGCAAAGAAGAGTTGTAAACATGTAACAGAAATGATCCTGTCACATAAGCAAGATAAATAACACAAGGCTTTTAATTCTGTTAAATAAAAGAACAAGGAAGGAAACGCCAATAACACAACAGAGGACACACTAGGTAGCTTTTCTTTTTAAAATCCCTGTTTCTCAGAGCTGATAGTTGTCCATGCTTTGCCCTGGTCCAGCAAAGAGTTGGTGCTTATTAAACACCAGTTTTTAGCTGAAGGAGCGGGTTTTGTTGGTGGAGACACAAATAATCGGGGCTAAGTGAGGCACTGGCCTGAAACTCGCACCAGCACCAGTTTTGTGGAAAAGAGGTATGAGAGAGCATACAGTCAACATGCAATGATGCAGAGCAGGACTGGAGGTGCATCTGTTCGTAAACATCCTGTCATGCTTACTCTGAGATCCATGTGTCACTTCAGCTTTGCTTCATTTTGCCTCCAGCAAATTCTGTGACATCATTGTGACATTACCTCTGGAAGTGTCTGCAGGTGTTTACTGTGTGATCAAGCTTCAGTAGTCAGCTGACAGGTTGATCTCTCAATGCTCCATACAAACTTTCTTGTTTTATGTTTTAATTTTTATCATTTGATGTTTTGTGAATCTCTTATTGACTCCAAAGAAAGAGTCTCACATCAGAGGTAACAAGGTCGCTGCTCTGTCCTACATACTGAGAAAAGCTATTTGAAGTGATATGAGGAGGCTTTATAAAGATTAATGCATTTGTATTTCAACAGCCTGATGAAGCACTTATAGATTTCATCGACCAGTTATAATAGTTTAAGTGACAGATTGGTAGATTTCTTAATGAAGTGGAGCTTGTGTGAGAGAAAAAGAGACAGACAGGGAGAGAGTGCACATCCAGTCAGTCAGAGTCACAGTGAGTGGGAGGAATGTCAGCGACTGACTGTAATCTCAGCTCTGAAGAAGATCAATCATGTGAGAAACCTGCGAGGCAGACAGGAGGAGACTGCAGAGTCACACAGCCGTGTGAGATTTCTGAGATTTCATCTTTGGAGAGAGTCCGGAGTTAAAGACGAGAGAAACACAAACCACACAGAATTCTTTGAAACGACTTATCTGCATTTCTCCCTCCATCAGGTGTTAATTTAGCATTCCACAGACTAAAATAACTCTTCTTTACCTTCTTCCCCCGTGTGCACTTTTACTCCGCTCAAAGGTTGTTGCACCATTTTTAGCTAATGTTGGCTTGTTGCCTCAGTGTGGCAGAGTAGTTTGACCTGACTTTGTAATGAAGCTGTCAGAGCTTGGCTTGACTTAAAAGGGTTTTTATTTTCACTGGAAGACTGGAGAGGATGTTAGACTCGGCAGCAAAGCAGGTGTTTTAAAAACTTCAGCTTTAAGTGTTTAAATTTTAATGATTCACCTAAAAAGTGTATACAAGCTTTCAGTTTTTGCACATTTCAGCATTTTGATGTGCATTGTGCATTTTTTGTCATCTTTTTTATACTCTAGTGTAAATACATAGTAGATGGGCTTAGAGTACAGAGTGACTATTTTATTTTTCCTAATCAGGATATAGACCTTATTCTAAGTAAACTTTTAAATTCAAAAACTTTGTTTATCCCCAAGGAACAATTAAAGGCACATTGAGAAGTAAACAATGTAAACAGACAAATGTAAGAAACAGATCAGAGGTCAGTATTGCACTGTAAATTTAATTTACTTCTTAAAATGCTAAACTCAAGAAAATAGCAATAGAAAAGAAATTGATTGGATACTGGAAATACTAAAATACTTAATAATAAAATGCTAAGTAATGCTAAGACACGTACAATAACATAATACAGTTTTTCAGTGTGTTGTGTTTTAATTTTAAAAAGAATAATTGCAGAAGAAAATTTTCTTATCAGTCATTTTTCATATACATTACTAGACATTAAGCTATTCTAACCAGACAGAACCAGTATGAAACGTGGTTGTGTGATCGGCAGAGCATAGATCGAAACGGTTCCTGTGTTGTTTGACAGAGCTGCTGTGTTGCTGAATGTGTTCATTTTTGACTGAAAGAAAACATCTTTGGCTTTGTTTACCCATGAATGTGCGTTAAAAACAATAAAATGAGTAAAAATTGAAATATTTGGAAAAAATATATTTGAAACAAAAAATTATCTTAACAACCAAAATATTCACAGATCCCTGATCTACCTCCAAAGACCCCCATGGGGCCATGGGCCCCTGGTTTCAACTATAAACATGTTTGCTTGTCAACAAGTGAAGCAGGCATTTGCTTGGAGCCCCCGGGCCAGTACAAGCTCCTGACAGCTGACTGTGAAACAGCGGTGGATCAAAATGTGATAAGTTTGCAATGACAGCAGGAGGCTCCATCTGACAGCACTCACTCCAGAGAGCGTGCTCTCGTTTGTCATGTGTGTTATCTGCATAAAAAATGAGTCAAAATGAAAAATGAAGAGGAATTTGCCGATGGAAATGAGAAAAGAAAAATGTGTTGCTTTTCGAGCCGATCAGGGGAGTGATGCATGAATAACAGACTTCTAACTGAATTTTATCATGTTTCTTCTTGACATGTATGAGTAGTCATGATAGCCTGCAGATCGGTGAAGTGTGTCAAGCTCTGCTGGGAGTGACCGGGTTAAGAGTTCGTCACGAGGGGCCACCTGTGAACTTTTCTCCAGTGCCCCAGCAGACCCTTGAATTAGCGCTGCATGTGTGACGCTGCTGAGAATGAGTTTTAAAGCAGACTTTGGTCAGAGTGGTTGCCTTTTCTTCTCACTTCACTACAACAGTTGCTCCTGCTTCTTTTGTACCATTACCTTGTTTCGATAGTGTTGTACTCTGCTAATGCATTCTGGGAAGGCTTCCAACCTGTCTGTTGCACAAAGTACCAGGAAAAGAAAATAAATGATGTTAAGGATGTCCAAACTTTTCACTGGTGGGGTGGTCAAACATCCTTGTTCCATCATTACAGACATGTGAAATCAAACCTCACCTGTCCCTCAGGTGTGTCTTGTTACCAGATGATAAGTGGTCAGTTCCTCGCTTCTGACCAAGGACAGTTTTCTCCATTAGGGGGCGCTATGAAAATAAAACGTGTCAAGAATATTTTATGTCAGGATCAAGATTTTAGTACTATTTTTCATCTTCAGAATATTTTGACCGACAAACAACTGTTTTAGACCCAGATATCTTGCATTCTGATGCACCATTTGTAGCCTTTTCTGCACAATTTCATAACTTTAATCTCATTTTGTGCCCTCTAATCTGTTCAGCTGTTTGCTTCCACTGTTTAGCTTGGTTTCATTAGATGTTTTTTGAAAGATTGAATGAGAGATTAAGAAAGTAGAGGAACGAGAGTGAGAGAGAGAGGGAGAGACAGCCCTCCTCTGAGAAAGTAGGACTTCGACCAACTTGTTGAAATGATCTGAGCCCCCCCCCCCCAGTGAACCCCTGAACCTACAAACTCCCCGTGCCCTCCTATGATAGCTGAGACTCAGTCTGACCCGGGCATCTGTGGAGTGCTAATGCATCTGGCAGATGGTGTGTGGGTGTGGGTGTGTTTGTGTGTGTGTGTGTGCATCTACGAAAGCTATGCTAACATCCATGTTTGTGTTTATGTGTGTTAAGTATTCAAGCAGAGAGGCCGTCACATCCCAGGACAAACAGGTCAGTGGTGTGCACTAGGTATTAGCAAGGTACATGTGTGAGCCAGATTAACAGCCAATCACAAACCGAGCAGCTGGTAAGTCTCTAACTCACCTCCTCAGAAACATGTGTGCCTGATAAGAATAAATGTAACAGCTTTGACCCTGTGGACCAGAATGAGATTTTATCATCTGAGATGACACTTTAACAAGAAAAATTATGTAAAGTGTTTATAGATTCTTGTCATCATTATGCGTGTGGTGATACAGTAAAACAGACAATCTGGTTAATCAGCAGGTGTGAGATCTGAAATATAACAACTGTTTGTATTGATTGAGGGAGCATGAATTATGTGAGCCCACACTCCAATAAACAGCACATATTTTACTTATTTGTATTCAAAATACAGGATTAACAGGCGACATCTTTAACAAAAACTAACTCAAACCAAGCATTGGAAAATCAATTTAAAGTTCAATTTAACCCATCAGTGCCCAAGATTTTTCTGGGCTGACACTTATTATTTGTTTTTAAGGAGGCTGATATTCAGACAGGATGAAAACTCTGGCTTGTTGTTTACACATGATCAGTGTTTCATAAATACTCCACTCATTCAAAAGTTCCCGTTTTAGGTCAGCTGAAACACTGTTCCCATGTAAATGAGGCCAAAATGCCATAACAACTTTGCATTTCAACATCTTAACTCAACATTAATTTTGAACTATTTGACTTCTTTCAAATAATAATGCAAAATCAGCTCACTTTGTGTCTTTGTTGATGTTTGCAGCAGCTGTTGGCTGAGTTATATCAATTACCCGTTTACCTTTCTTCATGCTCAAAGCTCTCGGTTTAAGTGGTGCTAACCTTAAGTCTTTAAGTGCTGTGTAAGGGGCCCTCTAACTCATGTTTCTCTAATTTTCAACTTTATATTTCAAAATTTTGGCTTTCTTTCTTATAACTTTGACTTTTTTGTCCCGAAATGTGGACTTTTTATCTCAGAATCTTGAATTATTATCCCAAAATTTAGACTTGATATCCCAGAATTTTGGCTCATTCTAAGAATTTTGACTTTAATTTCAAAATGTCAACTTTGTCTCAAAAAATTATTTCTCATTATCTCAATATTTATACATTTGTTCTCAAAATTTGGGCTTTCTATCTTCTAATTTTAACTTTTTTTCCCCCTAAAATTTTGACTTTTTATCTGTTTTCCTGTGAAACAGGATGTGCAACATCTTGACAGGTAGGTGTATCAGAAGCCCAGTGCAACACTGAGTTATAAATATCTGTAGATCAACTTTGGGGGAATTTTGTGAAAATCTCCTGGTCATAACTTTACCCCCTAAAAGGCACTGGAGTCTTGGAAAAAGAGTTACTATCCTTCAAACAAAGTGACAATTTCATAAGGCAAACAGGATTTTCAATTTGAAACCTTGTTAAGACCAAAGTTGTGGTTGCTATTTACTTTTACAAGTCAACTCTTTATCCAAACGTATACACAGGTAGAATTTTAGGTTAATGACTTAAGTACTGTTTCTTTTTTTCTAATCATTATTGTGTATATTCACAATTGTAATTTCAACATTTCAAGCTTAGGAACATTTTTGAAACAAGGTTTATTTACAGTGTCTTATAATAACATGAGTAATCCTGGTAAATTAAGGTGAGATCATATACGAAATCTCCATAAACAAATGATGTGTCCTATTGATGTTGAAATTAAGTGTGAGGGTTTTGTGTGTGTTTGCGTATGTATGTGTGTGTGTCATAATTACAGGGGCAGCCTGTAGGGACAGGTACAGGAATGCATCCATGGAGGCAGCGGAGAAATATCGTCATTGGAGACTGTGTAGGTGATGGAAAGCATAAAGGAGAGCGGGTGTTGTGTGTGTGTGTATGGTGTGTGTGTGTGTGTGTGTGTGGTGTGTGTGTTTTATTTCACTTCTGTGTGTTTGTGTGAGGTGCGGCTCTGTCTTGCGTTATCTCGGCATTCCTTACCACAAGACCTCTTCACGCACAACTGCTATGGCAACCAAGAATGGAAAAGGCACTGAATCTGACACCCCACCTCTCCCTTTGACACACACACACACACACACACACACACACAATTAATTCCTGGTGCCTGGCTCTCAGAGGCATACAGTTACACAAGGGGGCTAGCTTTGAATGTTCAGGTTTTAAGAGCAACAACCTGGGGAGAGAAAAGTGAGTCCTGAGGGAACAAGTCTTCAATCTGGCTCTTTGTAGTGTTTCCGACAGGCAGTAAACAGCAAACAGAAAACACACACTCCCCCCTTTTATCTTTCATGTTAAGCACCTGCTGTAAAATCTTCAAAATTCCCCTTGAACTTTAATATTTTTCCAGCTTATTCTAACACAATCTGACAGGAGCATTGAGTTACAAATGGGTAGTGTAAAATCTCCTGAGACTGACTTCTCTTCACAGTCAGGCCACATGCAAACAAAGCCCTTTTGGTGTCGTGACAGGATATCTTTTATGGGGCCTCCTGTGGTAAAAGGGAAGTGTCACACAGAAGAAGTCAGAAACCTGAGCTGCACCACAAGCTGGTTTGTCAATTAGCCCAAACAAACACAGTGAGAGGGCCAAACTCTGAACTTCTGCTTTTTGGGGAAGACAGAGAGTTCACATGAAGCGAGAACAATGCTTATAAATGGTGAATTTGCTGCCGGTTTATTTCTGTTGAACTTGCAGCAACTTTTTGACAGTGCAGGTAGAGCCCCAAACACATACACATTTCCCGCAAGTAATTTCATAACCTCTGTTGACAGTAGGGGACTTTTCTCTTTTAAGAAAAATTAAGTCATTCAGCCCACATAAACATGAATAAAGTGGCATCTTGGCTGCAAAAATGTCTACAGTGTCCTAGATATGGTTCTTACTTGTAATTTTATTTATCCTAATAAACCTACTCCCTCCTATTTCCTGCCTGTAGCTACACTATTTGCTGCTTAGTTAGATCAAAAAATGTTCAGCAAAAAATTTAACACTGTATTACCAGGCAGTGTTAAATACTTGATTCTAAAACCTCATCATAACTCTTGAATAATTCTCATAACATAAAAAAACATCATATCAGATCAGTCAGTGGCACATTTAACCTCTGCCTGTTGACACTATGGCAAACTATGGCATCCATTGCAGACTACTGAGTTCTAAAATTAGAGAAGTCTAAGGAGTTCCTGGTCAATCAACCATCTTTGATAAGTAAAAGTTAAGATCTTGTCCTGCAATCCGGGCATCGACAGTAGAGCTTGGGAGCACATCTCTGAGTTGCAAAACACCTGTTTAAAGTTAAAATGTGAAGTTGATATAGACTACAAGCTAGCTTTCTGGTGATCAATATACATATAAACATATATATAAATATAGTTGTTCACCAATTTGTTCATTTGGCACCACCAGCACAACTAGCTTTGCAAACTGACAGGAACACTTGTGAATATTTTATGCACCAACATTGTGGTCGAATCATGGTGTTAAAGCTATTAAATGCTCTTAAGGCTACATTGCCTCTTGTTTGATCAGATTACTAGGTTGAAACTTCTGGTGTGGTTGGTATTCTTGTCGTTTTGAACACTTTGGACGGCTGTGTAGTTTCATCCTGTTGTCAGAGTTTTTCCTGACATTCTCAAAAATCGTTGAACTTCTTTGATTTAACATAAATATCTTCATGACCTTTGCCCTTTGATAGGATTTGACTCATTTTCTGAGAGTACAAGAGAAAAAGGGATTTAAAAAAATCATGCGGTGCAATTTTTCTCTGTGAGTAAAAACTCCACTCTCTACATAGTCAATTTCACTTAAAGTCTGAGATATTCACTCTCCTGAGCCAACAGAGAGCATCCTCAGCACTTTAATATGATTCTTCTTATCCCAAGTGACAGTGGGCTCAGTGGGAGAGATAGTGTTGCTCCTATCTTGCCTGAGTAATGCTTTAAATGAAGTCAGTTTTTGCTACTTTGCATTAAAGTCCACTCCTCTTCTCTCTGAATTTAATTTGAGATGATTGACCCTTTAAAAATTCATTCATTCTAAGGAGGGAAAAGGTGCAGGAGCGGTGTGCGATTCAGGTGGAGGTGGATGCACAGATACGGAGCGTGAATCCATCACTCTTTGCCACACTGCAGGGGAATCAGGAGAGATGCAAACACTATACATCATACCGAGCTGTCAGAGTACAGCTCATATTTCAGCATCTTGACGTTGTATCTGTGGCTGGCCGGTTTATGATTGGCTCTCCTCCAACAGCATCCTCACATTGCAGTGTGCAGCCTCTCCCTCAAACTCAGAGCAGTCTGCAGAATGTCAACAAACTGCTAATTCATCAGTGGGCACGGCATGGCAGAGGCTCTCACGGCCGGCCAGATTAACAGAGAGTGGCTGTGATGCCCTTCATAATTTAAGGGAGGCTTATAAAAGATGAGCAGCGGAAAATGTTTTATGGGACACGGTGTACACAGGCTGACAACTTCAGCCCCCCCATGCCAGCACAAGAAAGTGCTGCACATGTTCGTGGCTGCAGTATATTTCGGTGAATGACCTCTTTAATTCATCTACAACAGTGTGATTCCAATTTCAATGCTCCCACTGTTTAAGCATCACAATTCTGACTCTAACTCCACGATTTATCCCAGTGTGTTAAGGGAAAGATATGACAGCCCCTCCTGTGAGTCTGCTGTATGACTCTACATACAAATACCTCCCCCCAAACAGGCATGCACATCACTACAAGGCCAGGATGTGAGGCTTCCTGCATGGATATTAAAGCTGCCCAAGCAAACTGAACCACAAGCCTACATATTCTAATCCGCTGCATCCTGCATGATTTTATAAAAAATGAGATGATGATTTAAAATTTGCATCATTACTCAAGCAAAGTGTTTCTCGATGCTACTCTCCCGTACTTTTATGCAAAGCACAAGTCATTGGAATCACCCCATTAGTAGAATTATTACACTCTGTGCTGCCAAAAATAGATGCAAGGCAACAAACTCTTAATCCTCTTGATGGAATTGTGACTCTTTCCAGATTCAACAGGTGGTCTAGTAAAAAGATATCACTTTTCCTGGATCCAGTTTGAGCTGCGCCACTTATGCTGATTGTCCCAGCACAGCTATAAATCTTTAAGAGAGTTTCAGGAAACCGGTTGCATCTGCATCCAATCAATTCATATGCATGGATGTATGCTTTAGGAGGAAGTATAGTAGAGTGATGAGGTCCTGGATACCTGATCCAAGGGTTTTACAGACTCTGTAATTAAACATCTCCATAAGCCCTTTTTGTCGATGTCACAGTGAAGAAAATCAAAGGAGATGTTGAAAACAGTCTTGATTCCAGGGGTGCTGTGGTTAATAAGTGAAAAGGCCAACAGATAACACCTTGTTCTAGTGTTATTCCTCAGTAAGACACAAGAAGAGACACACAGTCAAAAGGTTAATCTCTATGGATGACTGCCTTTATCCAGCACAGCGGCTGTTTGTCGCTCTGCCTCTCCTTTTGCTGCCTCTAATGGAAACCAGCAGGGGGTCCCGCCCGGCTCAGTAGCAGGGCCAATGTTTTTCTACTACTCCTGTCACCCCAGGCGTGATGAACAGGAGCAGGAGCAGTCCAGGGGGTAGCAGCGGGGAAGGAGCTGCAAAAAGCAGAAAAGCCTGTGTATGTCTACTCTTAGCCAAATCAAAGGGCCTGTGATCAAGACGGAGTGCTTTAGGAATACATCCGAACAGCTAAAAATAGGTGTTTCTTTTATTTTCCACACTGTCTCCTAAGTGACGTCTCACAAAACTCCATTCACACTGTGCTTATGCTTCTTGTAATAAACTACTTTTTCTTATTTTTGTACATTCTGCAGAAACTCAAGAGTTCTTACAGTTGTGGTCTTTAACTAGATGCATTTACCAGGATGTGAAAATGGGCCTCATGAAAATCAAGAATTCAGAAAACATGTTAGAAGATACAAGACTACACAGTGGCATTTGTTGACTTTTTTGGCAGAAGCAAAAAGACAAAAAGGCGCATAAAAAGCCCATTTCGGTTCCCAAGAGGCCACAAGTAACTGCCCACCTCTGTGCTCACCATAGAGACTAGATTAAGATTATGAAATAGTGCAAGATAGATAAAATGGAGCATATAAATCACATCACATCACATCAAAAAAATGTTGTTTGCAGGTCAAAAGAGTCTTAAAATGGAAAACAGTCATAATATAATTCAGATCACCCTCACAGCATTTCACCCCAAAAGCAAAAAACGCACTGAGCGTTCACAGCATTTACATGGAAACGCTGAGGGACGCTGTACATGTATATAGTGTGTATGTCATTTTCAGTGAAAACGCCAGTTCGCTGTTAACAAGGCAACAATAGATCCGTTTCCATTACCCTTGGATATGCGCAACATTGAAATAGCGCTACGAAAAACTGGTAATGGAAACACCTGAATTTCCAAAAAATTTAGGAATTTTCCTAAATTGCCCGTAGGTGTGAGTGTGTGGGTGAATGGTTGTTTGTCTCTATGTCAGCCCTGCGATTGACTGCCGACCAATCCAGGGTGTACCCCGCCTCTCGCCCAATGACAGCTGGGATAGGCTCCAGCCACCCGCGACCCTGATTAGCAGGATAGACGGTTAAGAAAATGGATGGATGGATGGATATGCAACAAGAGTTACGGCGCTCCTGCCTAGAACAACCTTCAATGGAAACACGTTCAAAGCGCAAATATACTTTTTTGGAATTTTAGGAATATCGCTTTTATTTTGCGAAAAACTGTAATGGAAACCCAGCTAGTGGAAATGGCATTTCGGAAAAATTTGACTTTGGAGGGCCTTTTCAAAAGTTTGCAACAATATTCATGCGTTTCACCCTAAAACAGTTGTCATGCAAACAGCCCCTTAGAAAGTCCTCATAGTCCCTTTAAGCAACATTTAGTGTCTCAGGTTTTGTCCAGAAAAGGCAAGAGGGGAACAGCAGTAATTTGTGGTACAAGATAGTTCTCTGTATCTCAATCATAGGTATGGGAACCTGTGTGTTGTTGAAACAGGGACATGGTGGAACATCTCTAATGACAGCTTGTAAGGACAAAAGCCTTAATGAAATTGTGTGACTCTGGCCCTTGTCCAGACTGCATGCTTGGTTAGGAGCTCCTCCCACCTCCCCACCTCCCTCTCTGTGCTCTCCCCACGCTGCTGCCGCTGCTGCTGCTGCTTGTGCTGCTGCTGCAGAGGACTCCTCCTGCTCCTGCTCCTGCTCCGCCTCAGCACAGCACAGCACTCCACCTCTGCACAGTGCAACAGCAGCAACACAAGCAGAAACAGAAGCAGCATGTCCGGCTGGAGCTGGAGCTGGAGCTGAGACAAACCTGCAGCAGGAGCGAGGTTCTTCTTCTCTGGTCTATTAACCTGTCGTGTGTTTGGATACGTGAAAGAAAAACGGATATCTGTATCTACGAGATTTACACAGCTGTGCAGTTGTGTGTATATTTTCTGCTTTTGGAGGGTTTTTGTGTTGCCAGGGAAGGAAAGTCCGAGCAGGTAAGATAACCTTGGCTACTCTTGCATGGTTACAGAAATGCAGCTGTGACGTTATTTTAATTTCCTTCACATTATTCCACTCTTATATCATCGGTCGCTTATAATGAGCTAAGTTTCTATAGTTTCTTACCCTTTAAAAAAAAAAAAAAAGAAAAGTGTATTGTTATACAGGTGCTGAAAAACATAAACCTATTGTTGCCAGTTGTGCGCGTGGACACTCGAATATAATTTCGCTACATTAATCGATTAACCGATTATAAAAGTATTCAACTGAATTCCAGTTTCTTCGATACTGAAACCGAAACACGTGTATGTGTGAAGGTGCATTAAAACAGGTGCTTCTTGACTATTCCATTTAATGACTATAAGGTGAAAATTTGATGTTTATTCGTTTAAAATGAACAAGTTTTGGCGGAAATCCCTCGGAAAAAAAAAAAGAAAACAGGTTGACCCCCCCTGAATGAATGAGCAGGGAGTGAGGCAGCCGTGACAAATGCTGCTCGTAAAGAATTTGGTGACTAAACACAGATTTGACCTGGTTATTAGACCGTAGTATCTGCTTTTTAGTTCGGTTATTATTTCTTTATGAATGACTGGCTTCATTGTTGTGAGTATTTTGTGGTGAATGAGCATTTCTGTTGGTGAAAACTGCAACTAAGCGGAATAAAGTCGGTTTCATTACGCAAAGAAGAATGTTTTAGTAAAGTAGTAAACGACTTTTACTTCATAAAAACTTGAAGTGGTGTGTTCAGGAGGTCAAACGTGACTGTTGTTGGTGAGTGTAGTTATAGCAGCTGTTTAAAGTTGATAAGCCCTCTAACCTTTACCTTAATTACTCCTGAGGGTTATTCAAACTGCTGCCATCCTGTCTGACTGTCTGACTACAACATGCCAGTAATTAGTCCTGGATGTTCAAGGTAATAGTTTCAGTCTTCATGCTTAAAATCGTAAGAGTATTAGACTTTAGTATTTAATTTTGTTATTGGCATCAAACGTGGTTTTTGAGACATCTAGTGGCCAAGCGTTTGAGTGATGTGCTGCAGATGTACATAGGTCAGGAGGACTTGTTAGTAAACAACAATGAAATAGTCCATAATACTCGATTTAAAATGATCCATGGACAACCTGGCCAATCCATTTACACCCAAGATAATGATTTTTTGGATTGATTTTGATGTAATGGCAAACAGGGGGGCTGAACTGACAAAAAGATGAGGGACGGAAGAGGAGAAGAAAGCTAAACATGGTAGTTTCAGAGCACAAGCTAAGTGCCAAAATAGGAGTTAAATTAGTGTTTATGATGTTCATTGTAACCCACATGTAGCAGTTATATTACAAACCTGAGAATATATCAAGAAAATGGAGAGCTAGATTAATGTTAGCTCTGCTTGGTGGGATTAGTGTTTGTAGATGAGCACTGGTAGGACATAACATGTTGCTGACACTTCTTAGACAACCGACTGTGAGCAGCACTAAAGATAGCTGACTATTTAACTATGGTACAAATAGGGGATAGGTGCCGAATTCGGTGCTTTTGTAAGTACCAACCAAATTCTGTGAGTAGTAATGAGTATGGATTCACATAAAAGTCAACAGTTCCATGTTTCAATACCAAAACACATCCTTGTGACTGCGAGGGAGCAAAAGAGAAGAGAGTAATTTCTTATGCTAATTATGGGCAGAGAGTACACAGATCTGGGTTTCAATCTGTGCATTATTAAGAAAAAACTGCATAGTCTTTGTTAGTCTATTCAGTTCATTTAGAAATTGAGAAATAAATATGTTAAATTGAGATTTTTGGGATTCTATTTATAAATAGATTAACATTTATTACCACATAAACACACACAAAAGTACCAAAAATTGGTACTGTTGAGTATTGATAATGACTCCCAGGTACAGTATCTGTACCATATCAGTTCAAATGTTAATAGCACCCATCTCTACTTCAAACTGAGTTTACAAGGTTTTCATCTCAATCAGTTGTTGTTGATTTACTCCCAAAACAAATGTATGCCTCAATAAGAGTCTTTATGACAGTTGGTGACAGTGCTCATGGGAAATGGAGTTTGCATTTTGGAAACACGCTACAAATTTCAGATAGTCCTTACAGTGCCTTTAATTTGGCTTTGACTGTAAATTCAACATCCAGCCTCAAGTCTTTTTTTGAAAAGCAGGTTTTTGGCACTCCAGTATGAATGGACGTCTAGCATGAATGTGTGTGTTCTTACAAGTGAGAAATATTGGACCTTGAGCTTGAGAAGGTGTGGGGAATGTAGACAGGAGGGTCGATCTTTGTTCAAACCAAAAAGTGTATGAAGATGTAAACATGAGTGAGAAGAAGGAAGAAAGGAAATAAAAAGGTAACGTGAGTCAAAACGTTGTAGACTTTCTTGTATTTAGTCTTCTGTTACTCCCTGCTGTGAGTGTGTAACAACAAAGTGTCTTCAGGACTCCGTCTAGGTATTCATTGTCATCGCTTAGCTGAACCCCCCAAGACATGTTCTTATGTCAGTCAGCTTTTTTTTTTCTTGCCTCTAGTCAAATGATCTGGTAGTCTCTGATCAGTCATCGCTTAGTATGACTCATGCCAATGCCATAAGATGTTAAGCAAGACTTGGTTTCCTCTGTTGTCGCAGGAACAGTTAAACAAACAGTGAGCTAGTCGGGTACTTCCCTGCCTTAACTGAGTCAGACAGAACAAAGAAAAATGTAAACATGCATTATCTTAACCAACAGGAAATCTCTTCATGCTTAAAGGATTAGAAGATCGTGAGGGTGTTTTACTGGAGCCTAGAGTTGCCAGAAGGTTCAGAGGTCTTTTGCACTCTTTGTCTTCAGTTAATAAATGTGATTTTTTTTTAACAGTGTGTCTAATGTAACAGGAACACTAAGTTGACACTCAAGCACACTCAGACCCCTTTGATTGTCCCATGGAAGTATTTATTTACCCCTCTTTATCCATACTTTTTTCTCATTCTGTAGATAATGAGTGTAGATGCTGGGTTAATGTCGCTCTCAGTCTTTGCAGCACCTTGTTGAAAGGCAATTAAAGCTGTGTAAAGACCATAAAAAGGGACACCCAGATGCAAGGAAGCATGGGATCTCTGTGAAATGGTGTTGATCTTTTCACTGTCAGTCCAGTTAAACAGGACACACAGGGGAAAGAGGAAGGAGGTGTGTGTGTGGGTCAGTTTGTTTGTGAGAGAAGGACACATGTGGAGTGGGAGGTTTCTGTGTGTGTGTGTGTGTGTGTGTATGTGTGTGGAGGGGGGAAGGGAGGTTGTCGTGGGTGTGAGATTCACCCTTGTAAGACTTGCGCCTGTAGACATTCCTGACATTCCGACCTCCAGGATGCTTGAGGCTCCTCCGTCTTCTTCTAGCATGTTGGGGGCTGTGGAGGACCCTGGAGGGCTTTTATGTCACAGGGCTCACACCGACACGACAGAGACTGTGGTTGAACAGAAACCACATACCCTCTAATTTAGGAGGCCATGGGAACAAGTAGCTCAGAGGACTGAAGGTCTTCTTATGTTACATACACAGATGACACTTGAATCTCACCTGGGGTCTCCTGTGAGCGTAGAGACACTTGCCAGCCCTGACACCTGCAATACTGTTTTAAAAACTCCAAGTTGATTTTTACTTTATCAGATGATGTGTCATTGTTTTGACTCATAAACCCCCTAAAAAGAGGCAAGTATCAAGCAATGAAACAGGCCATATTTTTCTATTATCTCAACAACAGCTCTTTGCTTCCATAACCGAGAACCATTCCTGTAAGGATCCAACATTTTAGGTACAAAAAACAGTTCCAAAACCTGGGTTTACATTTCTGAAGTTTGGAGAGAGCCAATACATTACAATTGCTGCTGGGACGTGTTTCTCCTGTGATGTTATGATCTCTTATCTAGTTGCTACAGTGTGCGATGCGCAGCGCTCCAAGGACGCATCCAGTGTGAATTTGCGCACGTCAAAACCCGCGGTGCTGACGTTTGTGAAATGAATTGCGTGGTCTGTCCACTTTTAATTGGGCCCCGCTGCTCGTTAGTTTCTGGCTATACCACTGGCAACAATACCTGATACTAGACCTGTCACGATAACAGATTTTGCTGGACAATAAATTGTCCCAGAAATTATTGCGATAAACAATACTATTACCATGTTGATACCATTTTCAACTAATATAATAATAAGTTTTCTTGAGAATATTTAAAAATGGAATTATATTATATTATATTAAAACAATTAACAAAGTTGACTGTCAGTCTCTGTTAACAAAAAATGCACTTGAATAAAAACTACACAATACCAAAAGCAAGACTCTGTTGCTGATAAGAAAAAAAACTCACGGTGATACAGCAACATTAACTCATTATACAGTTTCTTTCGTGAATATAAAATTATTGAGCCCGGCAAACTTATCAAGCTCATTTTTAATCATCGTGCAATTAATTGATTTATTGATTATTGCGACAGGCCTACCTGATACCAAGTTTGGATCAGTGCATTCCTTGTGAAAGATATCAGAGCTTGCTTTTTGAGTCTGTATCTGATGCCTGGATCGGGTACTTGCATCCCCAAATACCTGGTTTCACTTTCTTTAACTTCCAAATCTTAGTGTGTCATCTTTAAAACTGCTTGTTGCTTTAACAACCTCCCCTCCAAAGAAACACAGAAAATGCGTCATGTTAACAGTTTATCTCAGTGACAAAGACATGCTGGGTTATTAGTGTGATTCAGTCTTTGCACACAAAGCATCAACTTCCTTCTTCTAACAATGTACCTTTCTCTTCTCTCTTTCTCTTATCATCATCACCCTGTGGCGTTTCACCCTCCATCGGTCCAGCAGCCATGACAGCTCATCCCCTATCCCCTCGACTCATCAACATCCTCTTCTGACCAAACCCTGATTAGCAGTCCAAAGATGTCAGCGTGCAGTGACTTTGCAGAACACGTGTGGAAACCCGGCTCTTGTAAGAACTGCTTCCACCCGCTCAGCGCGCACCACAAAGCCGCCGCCGGCTTAGGCGGCAGCGTGCCAGCCACTTGTTTGAAGAGCAACCTGGGAGGTGATGAAGAACGTGGAGTGACGTCACCTTCACCTTACAGCAAGCCAACCATCGCTGTCAAGCCTACGATGATGAACGAGTCCATGACTGATGTCAACATGAACGTTGAGCAGGTGCTTCTTGTACATTCTCCAAACTTTTGAATTTCATTGTCTTTAAAAACATGAACCTGTTCTTTAACTTGTGCTGTTTTTGTATTTTAGGAGAGCACAAAGAGCCCAGTTGAGCGGTTGGGTCTGAAAAAGCTCTTGGACTTATCATCTCTTTACATCGACAACAACGGCTGCAACAAAGCCCACAGAGATGCAGTTCTTAAGAGCCCTGAATCAAAAAAGGACTACAACAACTGCTTCCCTTTGGCTTCCTTGTCCCCCAACATTCTTCCCAAAGACTCCATGATCATCAGTAACATCTTCGTCACCCAGGAGGAGGGTAAAAGTTCTCAGAATGTGAAGAAGAACGCCAGTGGAGACAAGCAGAACACGACTTCATCAAGAACCAAGAGCACTTATAATGGAATCGGTGTTTCTGCCAAGGTGAACCATCAGGAGTCCAATGAGGCATCAATAGAGGTGACTTTTCCTGTAGATAATGTCTCATCCAATCCAGTCACAGTTCATATAAATGGTATTAGCAGTGGGAATGCAGCTAGTGTTACAAATGAGACATCCAGCACTTCACCAAACACAGGCCTAAGTGTGGACACGACAAGCCACAATCTTCCACCTCCACCGCCCCTCCATTCTCCTCCCGTCCTGTCTGAACAGACAAGCCTATCAGACTCAACCTGCTCGTATCGTAGTAGTACAGATTCACTTCCTGGGCCGGAGGGTTTAGGACAAGTCCAGACTGGGAGCCCCAAAAGTCCATCAGTCACAGGGAGCTTTGAGTCCGCTCCAAGTTCACCTGAAGGGAAACCAAACTCAGAACCCATTTATGCAGAGAGCACCAAGAAGAAGCGCAGGCCGCAAGGAAACAAGGTGCAAACAAATCCAGGGTCTCCCACCCAGTCGGCATCAAAGAGCTCTGAGCTTTCAGGAGAAACTCAGCGGGCCACAATCACTGTAATGGCGACTCACGCAGAGGAGAACAACAGGACTTTCTACCTAAGCAGTCCAGATTCAGCCATCGGCACCCAGTGTCATTTCAGCCCCACAGCTCGTAAAGACCCCAGCAGCCCGGCCTTCAGGTGGCCAAGTCCAAGCCACAGCGCACCATCTTTAAATACAGAGGTCTTCCATACTCCAAATATCCACCCCAAGCCTCAGTCTAGCCCACCCATCCCCCCAAAGAGGACAAGCCGATCCCCCAAACTGGGCACCTCCAGCCTTTCTCCATCCATCTCCTCTCCGGTCCCTCTTCCAGATCTCCCCAAACTTGGAACCTCCAGCCTCTCTACATCCGTCTCCTCCCCAATCCCCCTCCCAGAACTCCCCATGCTCTTCCTCGTCTCCGCTAGAGAGGGCCACTTCAAAGTCCACACTGAGAACCACAGCGCAGCCACGGCGCCCGAACGCTGGCACAAGCCACTCCACCACAACTCCGGCTGGAACTGCCGCATCGAAGAGGAAGAGGAGGAGGAGGAGAAAGAGCGGAAAGAAGGGGAGAAGAAGAAGCTGGCTGCCAAGCCGGGGCAGACAACCGCTCGGGTGACAGGCCTAGTCAATGGTGCCGCTGTCTGGAAGGAGGCCAAGGCCCACAGCAGCAGCCCCCCTCCGTTGACAGAGCCAGGCACGGCCCCCCCGGCTGTCCTCAACAATGGAGCCTGTCAGGGGGATACTGAGGGCACCGGTGCAGAGGAGGAGGGCAAGCAGAACGGGAGCATGCCGGCCAGGCAACCGGTGCATGGCGGCCCGTCAGAGGTGCTGGCAGCAGGGAAAGGAGCTGCCAACAATGAGGCCAACCCTCCACCTCCCCCTCCAAAGAAACTGCACAGGTAAGTCTCTCAAAGAAACTCTTGTTTGACTTCCACAAGTTAATCATTAACTCGTTCGACTGTGGAGAACATGTGCTGTGTCTGAAGATAATCGATGTAAGTCCTATGTTATTGATGAAACCTTTCATGCACCATGTTGTAAAGGAAGTGTCTAAATGTTGATTTTTCCTGAGGTGTGAGGCAGCAACATCACTTAAGCGTACAAGATCTCTTATTAGTAGATATAAAACAACTTGTTGCGTTAACTACCATATTTTTCAAGATGCCCTTATTGCAGAAGGAGCTTAGAGCATTTATTATGGACCATGTCTTGAGGAAAAATTTGGTTCTTATTTCTATACAGGGCAGCTGTTTAAAAAAATAATTTGTCCTCTAATCAAACACTTAACACATGATGTTGCGTTCATTTTACTACTCACTGCATCACATACTGCATGCATCTGCTCCAGTCATGCATTATATATGCATTTGTAATTCCAACATGGCACTGAAGTTTCATTACACTCCATAATTTATCAGTTACATAACATACTTAGTTTAACTGTGTTTTGCTCTCTGGGGAATCTATATTTAGCATTACAGTACCTAATGGAATATAATCTGTATTTAATTGCTTCTGCCTTTAAGTGCACACATGCATCTTCGTGCAGTTGTCTGTGCCTTCTCCTTTCATACCATCATTATTCTTCCTTGAATCAACCTCCATTCTTGCGCCGTGTGATCATTCAAACCGTTCGGGCCACGATCGTCAATGCACGCCTTGTTCTATTCACGCTGTTAATGTGACTTTTTTTCAATTCTAATTAACACACAAAATGGGTCTGTTAAATAGTCCCCTGCTGTGTCACATTGCTGTAAATTTGTTTTGGCTGCAGGACAAAAGATGGAACTGTAAAGAGACACAAAAAAAGGAGCTGGTTCCATTGATATTGTCACGCAGGGACAAAACTGTCATTACAAATTGTTCAGATGAATCTTTATGTTGCTGAATGTTCACTTAATGCTGATGAATTTGGAAGACAAGGCAAATTCAATTTCCTTACAGACCCTGAGAGGACTTTATAAATGGTTTTGAAATAGTTTCACATTTTCCTGTTCACAACCCACTATTCAAAATGCATCAAAGAATGATTTCCAAATGCTTTTTCTCTGTGGTCGGGTTGACTTTTCTTAGTATAACATGAATCTATTTACAGCACATCAACCAGGAATCTCTTTGATACGCCAATTTTTGTCAGTCATACAATCAGTTAATGCTACTGCTAAACGGCTGTTCCATAATGGCATGTTATGACTAATGGTCTGATTTGTTTAATGACCAGGGGGCCTGTTTTTTTTTCTTTTGTAGGAGAAAATAAGTATTTCTCTGATTTTTTTTGTCATTATGGCCGACACTGGAACTGACAAAGAGATAAAAAGGACAGGAGAGGAGAAAGCTAAACAGGAGAGTGATCAAGCATGGGCTAATTTTTTGGTGATAATTTTTATTCAAACCCACCTTTATACTGCAGAGGTCTGTTCAAACTTAAGGGTCAATCAATAATATAAAGAGCCAGGTTACATTTATTCTGCTTAATGAGGTTGGAGTTGGTAGATGAGATCAGGTAGGACATAACCAGGATTCACTAACCTTGCACGTTATGGAAACACACAATAGCACTAAGCTAATTTTTCCAAAGTTTGTTGTTCTGCGGGATGTGTCCTCCAAAAAGTCTGCTCTCCATTAATTTACTTTCAAAACAAATAGACGCCTCATTAAGAGTTGTTTCCTAATGACAGTGGGTGATGGTGCTCAAGTCTGTATCTCAGAAAAATACATCTGATTCTGGATAGTCTTCACATCACCTTTATACAGAATATATATTAATGCTTCCTTTAATCAAGTCTTGCAATATCCTGACCCACACGGGGACGAGAAGTCATTTCTTAGCCGTCACATTCCCTCACGTGCTTAACCTGAGTCAGCAAGAAGCCAAGAATACACTCTCCTCTCTGAGTCAGCCACAGAGAGCAGCCACACTGCAGTTATTAAAACATCAAATGATGTCCTCTAAATAAACCCTGCTTTGTCTGAGGTGCCGTGATGAAGTGCAGCCCGAGACTTCCTCGAGACAAACAGATGTTTCGCCACCTTAAGCTGCTGGAGTCAGCAGAAGCTGAGTGGGAGTGTTTAACTGTGAAAAACACAGTTTGATGATCAAATTTCAAGGACCCTTATGTCTGCGGTAATTCTAGTAAGGACCCATCTCTCCTGTTATGACATTGCCGACATTCTGGGCTGATAAAAATACACCTTGTTGAGACACATGTGGGAACACGCCTCAAGGCACCCAGCGACAGTTGTGGCTTTCTGGTGTTCCAAGTTTATCTTTTGGTTCAGCGTGTTTTTTCAGCGGGTGCCCTTGGTCAACAGTGTCAAGCCAAGTGCATGAGGGACTGAGAATCTAAAAAAATAACTGCAAAGTACTTTAAATATACTCCAGAGAGAATTGGGAATCAGGGTTGGAGACATTCATGATTTGAACATGAACATGAAGCAGCATTTTCATGTGCTGAATCATTCAAAAGCTACAGATGCTTTTAGAAATCTACAAATGTTGCACCTTAATTGCTTCTAACAGGTGGAACTCCATGCATATGGTTGGTCAGACTTTAAGATGTGTGTGTGTGTGTGTGTTTAAGTATAGGTCTAGGTACTGTTTAACGTGGGAAGGCGTGTCAACTTGTCAGTGAAGGTTGCTGGAGGGGATGGGCTCTGGTGAACAGATTGTTGCCCCTGGCACTCAGTTGCCACCAATAGAAGCAGAATTTATAGATCAGCCTTGTGGATTGGAGTCCACTGACTTTGACTTGGGTGTGAATTGCTTTTTGCTTCCTAAACTATCGTTCCAAGACTCGGTGCCGCCCCTCCCGTCTTGCCGCCGTTCTGATCCTCTCTGTGCTGCAGAACAGATAGCATCTTGTTGCTGCCTGACAGACCCCAGACCTGCTCTAAAATACAACTCTTGGGTCAATGAGTGAATGCTATATATGAGATATGGGTGCTTTAATTTTGTGCATCTAATGGGTGCCCTTGGTTTCCTGCTGAGACGCACTTTAAATACACATATGACTCGTGTGGAGCCAGGGTTCTGTTTCTGCTCATGAAGGGGCTTTAGAGAGCCACCGGTCTGATCCTGGGTCATTCTGAGCCCGTCGGCCCGATGAGGACCTCTCCAGTATGAGGTAGGCACTTGATGGAGCCTTTTCTTTTTTCTGTGTTTTTCATAAGAGGTCATGGTGAAACATCTTGCATTGACATGTAAAGGAAGGAAGTGGTGATGCTCTATTCTGAACAGGAAGATGGTGATGAAACCACAAAGTCTTTACAGCCACACAGGTCTCTGCATGTTTTAAAAACCCTGACAGGATGCTCACTCTGCAAAGCGACAGATGGTATTTGGGCAACTTTTTGCCCTTTTCTTCTTCTAATCCTTCTCTAACTTAATTATCTCATTCTTTCATTTTAAGCTCATCCTGCTTGTGAGATTAAATTACTTGTAAGATTGAGAGGATTAGAAGTAAAATTGATTAAGAACAATGCGTGCAAACGCTCTACGTGATGTGGTGCCAATAAATGAAAGTGGGTTTGTAAGGAATGAGGGTAATGGAGGAGGAGATAGACAGACAAGGCTGCAAGTTAAGAGAGATAAGGAGGACTAATGTCAAACATTAATGGAGGTTTGTTTCAAAGACTTGGTTTATGAAGCCATATAGCTATGGTAACTGTCCCTCAATCACAGGACAGAAACAATGAATGTGATTCTTCTCTGTGCTGTATTGTGAAATGTAGAGTAATATAAAAAAGGTACGAAAACAGTACAAGCAATGTCATAAAAACGACCTTTGTGAGTGACTTTATCAGTCAGATAACATCAAGTTTGTCAGTGAAGGCCTGAAAAAGAGCCAGACTGAAACCAGCGCTGCGAATTCGATCCACCACAACAACAACAACGCCGCAGTTTATTCTGAGTCTCATTTTACGCTGTCACACTGCTATCCTGAGCTACTTAGCTGTAACCTCAGTCTGATCCCTTTTAAAAACTCCACCAGCTCCTCTCACACGGCTTTATTAATACCCCACATGTCAGAGGGGCATGCGTGTCAACAGATCTGCTGCGTTTCTCACTGTTTACATTCTGAATCCAGGCTGCTGTCGTTGTGCGGGCTGATTGCAGAACACAAACATTGTGCCCTAAGTTTACTGGGTCAAGCGTGATGTCTCACGTAGACTTTGTATTAGAAAGGGAACAGATTTAATCTACTTGAGGTCATTAGCAATTAAGAGATTTATTAATAGTTGTTTGGGCTAACACTGGGCAAACAAGGAGTGTGAATAAAAAGAGTTATTTGTGCAACAATGTACTGGAATATTTTCTGGGTTTAGACTAAAGCAGTTGCTTTGAGAAATAACATAATCTTTGAAAAAGTTGTTGGTATTTTCACACTTTTAAGACATTTAAAGCTCAAGTAAGGGACTTTTTGTTTTTGTTGGTTTCTGTCCCCCTTTGGAGAAACCAGTGCGTATTATCTTTTTACTGATTTTGTCCTGTACTTATGTGTGAACTGTTGACAAACAAAGACTGTTGTGTCAGCTTTAGCTTCAATTTCTCTGATATTTATTAATGGCTTTTTAGCTGACACTAGACATACCAAAGTAGTTGAACAAAGACTTGCCTAGTTTTACGACAGAGTGTTTAATTCAATGGTTTTAGACAAAAGCAGTCATATAGAGAAACATCTTTGTTTGAATTTTGGTGTTCCCCTGTAGAGAAATGGAAACCTCTGATTTTGTCCTGTACTTGTACTTGTCAGTTTTCCTCTGATGATTTCTCTTTTAAACCACTATCAAGCAAAGTCTGTCTTCTGCAGCTTGTAGTTTACTTGCGCTTTCTTATGAAAATTCTTTTCTTCTGTCAGATGACAACTGTTTTGACAGTGTGTAGTATCTGATTTCATCTGAACAGCAGCAGTGTCCAATATTACAAATAACGAAATATATATCATATACAGAGGCAATTATATAGCAGAAGCTGTCCCAAGCGGCTTCAATAGCAGCCGTTGCACAGATAGAGAATGACACTTTATTTGCAGTGTATCTCATTTACCTGCAGGAAGTCAGGTGTATGGCTCTTGAGTTACTCTGACATGATGCTGCAGGTGCTTTCAGGGCTGTTTTTTACCATCTATGATGTGTTTAAGAAGCTAAGACTGTTCGCCATGCTATTAGCTATGGCCAGAGGCAGTGAGCATGCGCAGCAGCAGACACTGAGCCACAGAGGAGGAGCCCAGTTTGGATGCTATTTGTAAACAGACCTAGAAATGAAACCTATCGAAAATTCCTGCATACCCCGCCTTTAAATAAAATTATTAAGAATTTGTTTCAGCCTGTTTCAAACCAGTAAAAAATCTCACACAGGAGCTTTTAAGGCCAAAAATGCTTCAGTTTATTTTGATAACAATCAGCTAATGATTGGACGATGAGTATGCACTTTTGATTCTCAGGGGATTCCTTCATGCTCTCTTTATCCAAATCAAGGCTCCTTTTTTTTCGCCCTTGCTTCAAGGCTCTTCCAGCCATGCTCCCCTTCCCTCCCTCCTGCAGGACATAAGCAACGACATTCTTTCACCAAGGAAGGCAAACCTCATGTTTTGGATACAAAATCTGAGAGATCTAGAGTGAGACGTGCAAAGGTGCACACATGCACATAATCCCTGCAGCAGCCATTACACTGTCCCTCTGCCTCCGCATTTCCACTGCCTTTCATCACTGCTCTTTGGTCTGTAAAATGATCCTTTAGCTAAGTGCCCAAAGAGAATACCTTACCCTTTGTCCCCCCCCCCGGTGCTCCTCTCCTTTTCACCTCCTCATCTGTTTGTTGTGCTGATTTATGGCGGAGTTGAAGTCAGAGGCCGGGAGATGAATGGAGATGGAGGCATTTTGTGATGGAAAGGAGGAAAGAGAGATGAAGGGATGGGGTTGGACGTTGTCTCCTCGAGCCATTAGTGCTTTAATGAGACAAGTGAGAGGCTGTCACTCAAACTAATTGGTCACCTTGATTAGGTAGTCTGCTCACGCTGTTTTCACCCGTGTTGTCAGCGATAGGCCGTGAAGGCAGACTGATCGAGATGGAGGGCACAGCTGCTTTGAGTGAATCTTAATGAATCTTTCATAAATATAAAGCTGAAATCAAAAGCAATAATACTCACCTCTTTAAAATCTAAAACCTCTGGGTTTTGTCACAAGTTTCTTATTAAACTGGTGATGTTTTATGTCTGTATGTGGTATGATATGACAGGATCAAGAAGTGGTGGCATATATTTGCTTATCCTGGCAAACCATGAACAGATACAGCTCTTTTACTGATGTGCCTATGACATGCCTGAGAATGATAGGTATATGGAGTAAGACAGGGAAAAAAATGAAATGAAATTTTCTTTGTTGTCAAGCCTTTATTCAGTGTTCCTTCAAAACAACTAAAATACAGATGGTTCAGTCAGAGATGATGTGGCAATTAGTTGGTAGGCTCATAATACTCAACAATTATTGTGCTTGTGAATTTTTAAACAAAGGAACAATATATGCACTGAAAGCTAAAAAAATGAAGATTAACTTGACAGAACATGTACAACTCAAAGAAGACAAAACACGAGGTTAATTAGATTAATTCATCATTTAATTACATCAAAAAATATATAGATAATCATTGACAGGTCGATCAGATTCAGAAAAAAAAATCCTTCATTTATCCCACAGTGGTGAAATTTTCAGTGTTACAGCAGCAAACATAGATTGCAAACATAAAGGGAACAACTGTCCACAGCTTGGTAAGAAGAGACAAAGATTAAAAAAATCGAAAGTATAACAAAAATAAAAGAACTAGATGTCAAAAATTGGTGTTTTTATGAATAAACCAACCGAGGGCTGTAGTTTTGACAAAAAAAGAAAACAAACCCCAAATTCAGTCTCATACACCGGTAGGGGGTGAGACGTAATGAAAAAATTTACATATCTAGATTCACATACATACAGCTTAGTCTAATACACAAATACCTGTGCATAAATATCTCTCTGGAACAAATTGGTCACCTTTTACAGACACTGATTTGAAGATATTTTGGGGAATATACAGCAGGTTGACATGAGAAGTTGAAGTCTGATGAGTTGTTGCTGTCACCAGAGTCTTTTATAGCATGGTTTGTTTTTTGCAGTTTAAAATCAACACTGAATCAGGAAGTGCTGCACTCAAACATGGAACTGAAACTGTTCCTGACAGTAAATTGCTCCTCGTTCCAAAACATGCGTGCTCATTCGCATGAACAATTTGGTAAATCATATCATTGCAAAGAGGACGTCAAGAGAGCGTCAAGGGGAAGTGGAGAGGTTCCACATCCATAAACAGATGGACAAAAAAAGAAAAAAAGGTGAACCTCCAGGTGCTCTGTGGATGATTTTTTTTTTTTTACTTTAGAGACAGCCTCTCCGATTGACAATAACAGGTCTGAATGCATGACTTTTGCTCCTATCTTTCTCACTTTCTCTCTCCTCTGTTACAGAGTTTGTGGCATGATGAGTGGCAGCAACATGGAGCTAGACCGCTGCAGCCAACAAGGATCAGTGGAGAGTCCTACTTCATCTCTACGGGGGCTGGGAAGTGCCAGTTTACCCACAGCGTCCTCTGACAACCTGACTGCAGACACTGGTGCGTACTGCTGACTTATGCTCAAACTGGGTTTAGAGGATTTTTATGGAAATGTGAAAGAGGTGCAGGGTTTTTGCTCTAAGTGAAATGTGTAGAATCCAAAAAAGAAAGCTTGTTTGCTCTACTACAGGTGTCTGTGTACTTCTGCTTTCCTTTGATTTGGTTTTGGATTTGTGTTTACTCATGATTCCAGCAATCATCGAAACTGGAGACCTGTTTTGGAATGACTGGCATGTGTCCTCAGTTTAGAAATTATTGTCATCCTCCGCCTATCAGCTTCAAACCTCTGTGGCGCTCAGACGCTCGTAATCGCTGCAACTTCCTGGCCAATGTTGTTTGAAGAGATAATTACGGACTCTGATAACGAGGGAAAATGGGCTTGGCTACATCCTACAGAGTACTTTTTTTCCTTACAGTCTTCCCTGTCTGTGAAAGCAGTTATTGAAGACTGCAGCGCACAATTATCTCGGTATCTGTCTCTTCTGGTGTGATGTCAAGTTTCAGCTTTGAGTCTTTAATTGACAAATGGATAATAATTGGATGGAAGATGTTTTGAGTGTCAGCTTAAGTCCTGGATTGTGGAAGTGTTCAGCTCGTGTGAGGATAAGAGGTACGTCTTTGTCGAATGGAGACGTAGTGGCAGAAGGGCTGTGG
The DNA here is from genome assembly GCA_008086565.1 of Thalassoma bifasciatum. Taxonomy (NCBI): domain Eukaryota; kingdom Metazoa; phylum Chordata; class Actinopteri; order Labriformes; family Labridae; genus Thalassoma; species Thalassoma bifasciatum. The sequence goes on from RPOG01002811.1 coordinate 70,941, forward strand.
TGAATAAATCAAATTCACAGCTGTTGCACCAAACTACGAAAGCCAGGAAGCACTTTGGCACTGAGAAAGGAGAAACAGCGTGTGGTTTTTAGTGGAAAGAAAAGCCTGTCATTGCATTGGGTTGGTCTGTCAGAACATTTCAGGGTATACTAAGCAACTACCAGACAACTAGTTTAGAAAAGATGACCAGCATGTCTCTAAAAGTCCATGTTGGACACCTTTAACTTTTCAATTTTAAGATTAAGAGCAAGTGTTGAAAAGTTTTTGTAAACTTAGGCAGAGTTTCTTGTGTTTTTCATGCCGTTTTGCAGTGCTGTGCTAAGCTACATGGTTTCCTATTTATGCCAAAAAGGACATGTGTTGGATAAAGCAGTGTTGTCTCACTCTTCATAACCCCTTTCATTATTATTTCATGATAATTTTTTGAATAAAGAAGATAAAGATAGTTCCCTAATTCCACATAAGATAGGGCTTTGATGGCTAAAGAATTCTTTGCCTTCTTGTTGAACAAAATAGTTCAGTTTCCTTTCCATTGTTTAACCCATTGATTCGGAATGCTAAAGAAATTAACAATAAAGCCACAGTGTCAACAGGCAGAGGTGAAATGTACCACATGCTTTTCCACTGATTGATTTGATGTGAAGAGTGCGGTTGGGTTATCCCTGATGTTGCGTCTTCTATTGAGAATTATCCATCCTGGAGTGACATTTCAACCAGTCAGATTCTAGAGAACATTAAATTGAGGTATTTTAGTTTTCATTGAGTATACATCATAATTTAAGTGCTGGTTGTGGGTCTTAACTGTCATGGACACTCATTTGGTCCAGTACACATTCAGGCGATATGCTGATGACACTCTCCTCTATCTTCCAGGATCTCGAGATGCGTCACGAATGTCCTGCTCCTCTCCATTCACCAGGAGTCCAGCTGCATCGGCTCCCGCATCTCCCCACCCGCCCTCCTTCAACAGCATCAGTAACCAGCCACCTCCACTCCCAGAGAAGAAAATGGTGAACCGCACCGTGTCAGCTCCGGACAGCGCGAATGGAAAACCCTTCGTGCGAGCCTACCCACGCCTCCCATTCACCGGTTCAGAGAGCAACGTGTGTCGACCCGCTGACATCTCCTCTCGGTCCAGTTTGCCGTCCAGCCCCGTTGATCCTCGACCTGTTTTCTCCTCCAACGAGTCTCTGGAGCGATGCCATGCCGTGACCGGTCGATCCTCCAGGTCTCGTACTCTGGACGAACCTCTGAAGACTCACGGGCGTTTGGGTGTCCACTGTAGAAGCAGCATCACCTGCTCCTCTTCTCCTCAACTCAGCGCCCCCTTCTCAGCTTCAGAACCAGGTCTTGCACCAAATTTGGGCTCCAGCCTGCAGCTCCAGACTCTCCTCAGTAACATAGACAGCAGGGAGGGAGTGTACTCTAAACTGGGAGGCCTGTACGCTGAGTCTCTGCGGCGCTTGGCTCTTAAATGTGAGGATCACTTCACTCGCTCCCAGAGGAACCCGCTGAGGTTTGAGGAGAGTAACTGGTCTCTGTTCAGGCTCACTTCCAACAAACCGAGCTGCATCGCTGGGGATGCTGTCTACTACTCTGCTGCCTGTGCTTCAGATCCCAGCAACTCTTACGCTGTAAAGGTAACTTCAGAACGCCTTTTTTCCCCTACTTAGTTTTGTTAACAGGCTCAGCTCACTTCTTCAGCTGTTTAAGATGTACACCACACAGTAGGTGTTGTAAATTGATCTCTTGAGCAAGGATTTGCTCGTTTAAGGACAGAATTAGGAGATTAAAAAAGGGCGGTGGTTGGGATGACTGCTGCAGTACAAACCTCCGGGAATGTCATGTAAACAACCGAGAAGCAGGGTGTGGATCCAGCCCCATTGACCTTTGTCCAAAAGTCATGTGCTGTACAAAGCAGCGGCTGTTTGTACAGTGAGTGTTGTGCCACGGCGTGTGTGTGCCCACACTCTTGTGTAATATCCTAAGGCTCAATTAATCTTCAGATTCCAGGCAGGATTTACAGTCAGACAAACCCTTCTGCAAGGTCACACACTCACACGCACATTTACACACATAAAACTCAATACACAATGGCGTTGTAAGAAACGCCAGTCTGCGTACATTCAGGGGATGATATGCTAATCTTGAAAGAGCTTTTTTTGCTATTTTGTTCTGAGATTTCATTATAAGTTGTTAAAACTTTGAAAATCTTGGGTAGTACGCTCATCTTAATTACAGCTATATTTTGAAATTGGAGATCTTCTCTTGTCCTAAAGTGGGAGATGAAGTCCAGATGTACACATTCTGACACCCCCCGAGGAATGGAGATTCCTAAATAAGTGATGATCATAGTGGAAAAAGTGTGAGGTGGAGTTTGATCCAAATCTCAAATTTAGACCACTTGATGGATGAGTCAGAAATTTTGAAAAAATATTTGTGAGTTTCAAGGATTCCAATTGTGATAGCAATTTGTGTAGATAAAGGAGCACATTGTCAGCATATCAGCTGGTCTTATTCAGGGTTTTCTTTTGTTTGTGTGTGTTTTTGGCTTATAGCTACAGTGAGTAGCTTAATGACGGGGGTAAATAACAACAGTAGGCATCCCAGCCTTGTGTCTATGGTTTCTTAAATGAATCCTCATTGTGGTGTAATCTCATTGGTTGAAGGGATGTTCTGAAACATATCCAACTCTTTAGTGCTGAATATCCGCTGATATCGAGTCCCAGTTTGATACTGAGGTTTGCAGAGGTAAACTTAAAATCATATAAGTAAGAGAGTGGAGCTACACACTCTAAAAAATCCCTCGACAAAAATATTAGACACTAATGCAGCTATCTCATGGGAAATGTAGTGTTGGTTCAAATGCTGATCACTGATCAATTAAAAAATGCTGAGATTGACTTTAAATTGACACTTAAGATTGGGATCAAGACATCCCTATTGTTGGTGATTGTGGCAAGTGGTGTTATGTGAAGAACCGTTACCCAGGATTTAGATGATTTTCCCAAACCATGTTTTTTAAGCACTGGTTTTAAGAATTCCTAATTTACTTTTTTCAAGAGCGTTTTCTGCAACTTATTAATCTGTGGCCCTTTTATGTAGATTAGGAAGTAAAGTGGATTACATTAAATAGTCTGGATCGTCTGTTGGTAGAAAAAGCACTGATCTGATCCTGGTACCAATTATCAGTCCAATACAGACTCAAAAAGTGAGGTGAGATGATGAAGTGCTGATCCATGGGACAGATCTATGCAGCTCATTTCTGTGCTCTAAGTAACGTGCTTGTACTCCACCGTTAACACAAGCATGTCTTCTGTGAATTAGTGCCAGGTAAAGCTAAAATAGCATGAAGGAACTTAGAACAACTCAGCAGTTTGGAGGTTTTTCCGGCTTGTTTTACCAATAACTTCAAACAGCAACTTCAGATCAGATTGTATCTCTAATTTTTGGATGAGCATCTTGTTTTAGTGACTCCAGTGGGGTCTGAATGGATGATAGATGAGATACACAGGTTGTACTTGTGATTTTTGTATGCATATGTGGTCAGAGATAATTGCCTTTAACTTGATGAGCAGATAAGGTCAGAGTACAATGATGTGGTCTCATTGTGATAAGTATTCAAGGATTTGAACCTCATCCTGCTTGCATTTTGACAATATACATATTTCTACAAATTGAGCCAAGAAATATAAGTGAATAGGCGTAATACACACCACAGAGTATGACATCATTAGCATAAAATGAATGGATTTACATGAAGGTATTTTCAGATTGTGTTGCCATCTAAAAGTTTAGCCTCATGAAAGTAGATTTTAACCAAAATAAGCTCAAAATGAGATTATTTATGTAAATCTGAGTCCTGGAACACAATGAGAACATACCATTTTCTTTTGTACTTAAATCTGAAAGTAGAAACTTCAAGAGTCGTTTACTTCAGCACAAGTTGAGTCTGGTCGCGGTATCTACTGGTAGCTAAAAACGAAAAACTGATGAGGTCAGAGTTTTAAAACCACATCAAAGACTTTGACTCCACTTGAACAAGACTGAATTGGCATTGGTCCGTGAGTCTCGCTAACAAAAATCCCTTTCTTGTGTTTCTTGGCTCCTTTTCCTTCCCGTCTCTGTTTTTGATCCCCACCCCCTCCTCCCTGTTTGTCTCATTCTTCTCTTTGTCTTCACCCTCCTCCTCCTCCTCTTCCTCCTCTTCCTCTTCTCCAGATCTGCAAGAGTCCGTCCACAGAGTCCAAACAGACCCATCTCTACAGCCTGTCAGTGCAGCAGAGCATGCCCCCCCACTTCAACCTGCAGCAGGACTGTGGACACTTCCTCGCTTGCGTCCCTCAGAGCATGCTGCCGTCTGAGGAGGTCTCCCCTCCCGCCGCGCCCGTTTCATCCCAACCTCAGCCTTCTACGCATGCACCCGGACCCCATGTGGACAGGGAGCGCGTGGTGGTGATCACCCCGGAGATCCCTCAGCAGACGGCTGCCGACTTTGTCCGGGAGTGGCAGGCGTTCCACAAAGCTCAGCCGGAGGTCTACGAGCGCCGTGTGTGTTTCCTCCTCCTGCAGCTCTGTAACGGTTTGGAGCACCTGAAGGAGCACGGCGTCACGCACAGAGACCTCTGCCTTGAAAATCTTTTGCTGGTTCCCCACCAGAAAAAGATGTCACAGCTACACAAACAAAACTCCACTGACAGTAACAGCAGTAACGGCTCCAGTGGCGTGGATGTTCAGCGTCACCTTCCCCGGCTGCTCATTAGCAACTTCGCTAAAGCTAAGCGCCGCTCTGCAGAAGACGCTGCATCAATAACGGTGGATCCTCGAATCAAACGTGATCACGCAAGACTGGCGCCTGAGATTGTCTCGGCAGCACAATACCGCAAATTTGACGAGTTCCAGACCGGTATCTTGATCTACGAACTCCTCCATCAGCCCAACCCGTTTGAGGTGAGTCCGGCTCTGAGGGAACAAGATTACCGCTGCGAGGACTTGCCTCAAATCCCGTCCGTGTCCCTCTACTCAGCCGGTCTCCAGAGGCTCGCCCAGCTGCTTCTCCAACCCGACCCCATCAAGCGCATCCACATCCAGGAGGCGAAGCGTATTCTGCAGAGCCTCCTGTGGGGCCCCAGGAGGGATTTGATGGAGCAGCAGTGGGAGCGACACGGACACGGCGGAGGAGGTTTCATCGGCGGATCCCGTCACGAAGGGCTCCTGAACTGGCTGGATGTGAAACGGGCGCTGCTGATGATGAAATTTGCAGAGCGTTCGCTGGAGCCGGAGAGGAACGCGGAGCTGGAGGACTGGTTGTGCTGCCAGTACTTTTCCACGGCTCATCCTCTGTCGCTGTGCCACACGGCAGAACTTCTCTACTCGATAAAGTGACCGACTACGACTGAAAAACCATCATCGAACGAAGAGAACAAAGAGTGAAAACCAATGTCTAAACACTATGGATGGGTCTCTTGGACTTACTGTGAACCACCCACTTGTTTGTGCTACTGCTACATGCATGAGAGCCCAGCATCAAGCTAGCCGTCCACTATCTGTATCAATTTAACCGATTAGCGCAAAATCAGCTGTTTTTAGGTTTTACGGACAAATCACTAAACCTCTCCCTTACTGACTACCTTTACTACTGATCCTGCGATCAAAAAAAAAAAAGAAAACATGGAGCATTCATAAATTGTTAACACACTTACCAAAGTTTCATGTCTGACACTGCATTGTGTGTATTTATTATTAGCGATTAAGAGAAGGCTAATCATTCATAACCTCCCTCTGTGTCCGCCAGATTTGCAAAGTACGCTGTGTGGTATCTACATAAATGTGCAGCTAACTTTTCTTTTGTTTGATATCTTGATAGAATTGTAAGATCCCTGCCAGGTTTACACTGTTGCATCTTTTCTGAACTTGTTGATAAATGTGTACATGGTGCTGTTGATCGTGTTGAACACACAATGCAGCTGTTTTTCCCGCCAATAGAAAAGCTCAATGGAAACGAGATTCGTTAACGATTGCTCCCTCATAGTTTTTTCCCTCCATATTTTGACGTTGTCACAGTGCCTTTTGTTCTTTGTACGAATACGTGTATCAGTGACTCCTAAGCCAAATGTAAATATCACCGATCATTCGTCCTTCGTGAAACTGGCCTTTCACAGAATGTTCCAGAAACAGTTTTGTACAGTGATTTGTAGATGATTAAAAGAAAAGAGCCCAAGCAGGTCTTAAGAAGCCATGAATATGAGCAGCAGTTAAAAATATTTATGATATAATTTGTTATTCTGTAGTCGTCACTGGAATTCCTGTTTATTTTTCATATGTGGCTTATTCCTTGGCGTAACAGCAGCTGGGCCTGTTTTATTTGTTGCCTCCTGTGTACCGTGTAGGCTGCAGAGAAAACTTCATGTTCTAGGTGTTTCACCTATCTTCTTGATAAAATCCTTTGTAGCAAGAATTAACCGGCCTGCATGCAGGTTTCTGTCCATGACTGACTGTTGTATCAATACTGAAGAGAAAAAAAAACATGGTCAACTCACAACTAATACATCGTTGATTTGAATTATTTTGTTTTTGCATCTATCAATAAACTGTGCATATATTTTCTCACAGTAGAATCTGCTGTTTGATCTTTTTATTTTCACTCTATAGAAATCTAGCTGTTCATCTGTTAAAGAACATTTTAAACTTATTTACTCAAATAGTTTTTTTTATGTCCTCACATAGATTCATTGTCTCTGTTATGTTTCTTATTTTGTTCTTTTGAAGCACAGACTTCTTTTGCCTGCGTTTCAATGAGAGCCAGTTATGGTTGAGGATTTCAGGGTGGCCAGATTACCCCTAATCAACCAAAATATCTTAGAAAAGGAGTTTTTTCTTATTGTATTCTGTGTTATTTTGTTGCTGCAGACTACTCAGTTGGCAACGTAGTTGACCCAAAATAAAAACTTGCCAGGGTGAGCAAGACCCAGGTGTATGCAACACATTCTATTCCCTCTAACAACCTGTTCACTATACATCTTTCCTTACACAACATGTAATCAGATATTTTGATGTTAGATTTTTGTTTGCCAAGTATATTTTTTAAGGTATCATGATCATTTCTGAAGTCATTTTGAAGAGATAAAAGACTTTTTCAAACTAATACTACAAAAGAGAGGCACCAGAGTGATAAAACTCAAAGCGTCTGTTGTTATTTTTGTTGAAGATAGTGCTCCGAATAAATCAAGACAACAGGTTGAACATGTAGAGGAATCTCAATTTGAGCTCGGAGCCTCAGGGCAGAACAGACCCCCGACGTTACCCCCCTCATACGCCCCCTCCCCAGCTTTTCTGCTTCCCGTCGCCCCTTCAAAAACCACTGACTGCCTGCTTGTCATAGGTGGAACTATGTTGCTATGGTGTTCTGACCAATGGAGTGGCATTTCCAGGAATGCAGCCGGTCTCTGTCTCCCTCTCTCTTTCACACACACACACACACACACACACAGATGCAGAGAGCGAAGCAGCCTGTTGAGCAGGAATCCAAATAACCCCCTGGTAACAACAGCAGGGCTCACTCCTTTGTTTGTCCAGTAAACACCAGCCGATAAGGAGGCTGCATACTTTATACCGGCAAATATGCATCCCAGAGCACGGACCTGAGGAGAGGGATTCAGACAACAAATGGAAACCTCCTGCAGTCAAAGAATGAAAAAGGCTAAACTACCTGCTGTGGAATTATGTAAGAGCACTTCACGAAGTTTGCTTGCTGTTGCATTTCAAATAGTCGTACAACTACAAATAAATGCATTTCCTTGTAGCTTTATATCCCGTGGAAAAGAGAAGTAGAGTTAAAAAGTCTCCGTCCTTACAACTGGATGATTGTGCTCATGGGAAACAGTCTTTATCCTGGAGGGACACTACCGGTTGTGGCCACAGGTGTCACTGCAATCAATGCATAACAGATCGCCCACACAGAGACTTTAAAGTGACTTTCTGGAGAATCCTATTGGAGTAGATTGCAGCGACTCCATTTGGCCAGGCGGGTTTGGACAAACTGTCATGGTGGGGTTTTTTTTGAGGGGATAAAAAGATAACTTTTTATTGGATACAATGTCAGGGGTAATGTATTTATCAACATTAATGTAGCGCTGTTGTTTGAAACGTGACAACAAGCTCTAAGTTTGTACCATAGTTTAGTAAGGGCTAATGTTAGTAAGTACTGGTTATGTCCTACCAGTGCTCATCTACAAAGTAGAGCTAACATAACCCAGCTCTTCATTTCATTGATAGACTCTCAGGTTTGAACAGACCAATCGGTTAGAATGTACATTAGCACTGATAGCTTCGGTCGTGTTTTAGCCTTTAGCTCGTGCTTTATCACTCTCCTGTTAAGCTTTCTTTTGCTTTTCTGTCCCTTTCTGTCACACAGTCCAGCTCCTTTGTCCAGTGCTAAGTAAATCACAGAAATCACTGCTAAACTTCATCAATTTGGTCCAGTCCGAACCCATTTTTTTGCTGATAATCTGATTTTAAATTTGGAATTATGATCAGGCATATATCTAGATATGAGACTTTTTCAAGATCACTTAAAAAGTCCCCACAGACCCTTTAACTTTGTAAATAAATGTTTTTTACACCTGGTTTAAAGGAACAACAAATTTTTAGAAGTCTAGTCAGCACTTAAATGGAAACTAAATGTTAACACTGTGAAATCTCGGTTGTGGAAGCATGACAGTCGGCTTAAACAACTGATGATGCAGCACAAACTGGCCCCCTCTACACATTTCAGCCATGCTTATGCGTTTGGCCCGTCAACAGTCTGAATATTTCATGCTGTGTTGGCTGGCTGAGCTGGTGCACAGGAGAGCTTTTATGAATTTTGTGGAGAAACATCTTATAAAAAGAGAAGAAATTTGCAATGATGATACTTTTTTATTTTCAATTTTTGATTCCTAATTGGCTGAATCACTTCCATGATGTTAAATAAAATATCCCCACATTAAGCTCCCCTGATCCAGTCCTCTTCACTTTCCCTCCTGGTTCTTCACACTCCACCAGCCTTCAAACTCCCTTCAATAAAACTCCTCCACATTCAAGTCCTTGAGCCTGAGCGTGTTCTGCCCCACTTGCACTTCCCCTCTCACCGAGCTGCTTTTGTTATTCTGCAACAATGAGGGCCCATGAATGTTTAATACAACAGAAGGCGGCCTTACCACTGGCAAGAGTAATCCGCAAATCAATAAGGCATGGTTGTAAGAAGGAGAACGCTGCAGAGAAAAGAAACTTACCAAAAGTAAGAGCTACTTAAAGCTTTCTCAAGGTCCAGCTTACAAAAAGTTTTGACTTTAATTTCTAACTTCAAACATGCAAAAGAGAATCTTTCAAGCTGCTGTTTCAACATTTTTAAGCAAATGG
>RPOG01002812.1:5510-13010 GCA_008086565.1 Thalassoma bifasciatum
GTGTGTGTGTGTGTGTGTGTATGTGTGTGTGTGTGTGTGTGTGAGAGTGTGTGTGTGTGTGTGTGTGTGTGTGTGTTTATGATCCTCCTTTAAACCAAACTCCGCGTTAAAACCTTCAGACTTTAAACTCTTCAATGTCAAAGGTCAAAGTTCGAACCAACAGAATCGAACCATGAACCGAGTTGATCAGAAACTTCCTCCTGTCAGTTCGTCTTTGATAAACTGCTGTTTTAAAGTCTTTTTAAAGTCTTTTTAAGTCTTTTGTTTGTGTTAAAGCTGTTTTCTGTGCAGAGCTGCAGCTGCTGAGATCTCGCGGTGTTTGTGTCTAAATTCTCGGATCTTTGTTGAGATAAATGACTCACTCACCCCGTGTTCTGCAGCATGACGGCTCTGACCGTGGACACACACAGGTAACTCTCAGGTAACTCTCAGGTAACTCTCAGGTAAGTCTCAGGAAAGTCTCTTTCTGCAGGATAAAGCCCACCTGACTCCTTCTTCTCCACCTTTCACCCACTTCAAGATCACAACGCCACCGGAAGTTAACGACTCTGCTGCACTTCCGGTCTGCAGGCAAAGATTTTCAGCAGCTGATGAGATCTGCAACAGCAAACTCTTTATTATTCACTCAGTGCTTTGTTTTATTTAGTTAATAATAATTCCATTTATAAATCTTTATTTAAAAATATTATACAGTACATATCTGTGAAATGTTGAATGTTATTCGTATATCACCTCATTATTGTCATTATTAAAAATAGAAAGCAGTGATGTTTTATAAGTGCATTCACATCTATGGATAAGACATTTGGTTAAATATATGATTCCATTGAGTAACTTTCTTTTGCTTCTGTTGAGGACAAAAAGGCAGAAACTGCCAAATTACGTCTCTTCAGGGGTCCTTCACAAAAAAGGTGGAAAACAAATCAAATGTCTGTCAACAAGGTTTGATACCTAATTGAACTTCTCTGTATATTCATCAATTAATGTTTAATTTTTTTAAGTCAATTTGACTCACTGAATAATTTCTTTTAAATCAGCAACAAATACAGGAAATAAAAACAATATTTATTTTCTCTCAGGGGCAGGTGTGGATATGATTATGTGTGTAAATAAGAATACCAATTATATATACCTATAATTTTCATAGTAATAATACATTGACTATAATTCTCTTTTTTGCTGGGTCTGGATGAAAATACTTCTATAAACAATAATAAAATTGTAATAATAGTTTTTATCTACCTTTTTTTTTGATTGGTCTGTATGTAAATATTTGTAAAAATAATAAAATAATTGTTTTAAATTTTTTTTTGGTGGGTCTGGATGTAAATACTTGTATAAATAATAATATAAATAGTAATAATAATTATTATTCTCTTTTTTGGCGGGTCTGGAATTAAATACTTGTATGAATAATAATAAAATTGTTATAATAATTTTTTTTTTTTGGTGGGTCTGGATGTAAATACCTGGATAAATAATAATAAAATTGTTTTAATTTTTTTTTTTTTTGGGCGGGTCTGGATGTAAATACTTGTCTTAATAATAATAAAATTGTTATTAAATATATATATATATTTTGGCGGGTCTGGATGTAAATACTTGTCTTAATAATGACAAAAATGTAAATACTTGTATAAATTATAATAAAATTGTTTTAATAATATTTTTTGGGCAGGTCTGTATGTTGATACTTGTATAAATAATAATAAGATTGTTATCATATTTTTTTTGGGCGGGTCTGTATGTTAGTACTTGTATAGATAATAAAATTGTTATAATAATTTCTTGTGGGCGGGTCTGGATGTAAATACTTGTATAAATAATAATAAAATTGTTATTATTATTTTTTGGGCGGGTCTGGATGTAAATACTTGTATAAATAATAATAAAATTGTTATAAAATAATTTTTTTTGGGCGGGTCTGAATGTTAATACTTGTATAAATAATAATAAAATTGTTATAATATTATTTTTTGGGCGGGTCTGGATGTAAATACTTGTATAAATAATAATAAAATTGTTATAATATAATTTTTTGGGCGGGTCTGGATGTAAATACTTGTATAAATAATAATAAAATTGTTATAATATAATTTTTTGGGCGGGTCTGGATGTAAATACTTGTATAAATAATAATAAAATTGTTATAATATAATTTTTTGGGCGGGTCGGTCCAGCGTCCATGTTTCTCTCCGTTGACGTCACCAAACAGGAAGTGAGCTCGTTGTTCTGTCAGGCTGCGGAGCGGGAGGCTCGCGGACCAAAACAAACCTCCTCCTGCTCCTCCTGCTGCTCCTGCTCCTCCTCCTGCTCCTCCTGCTCCTCCTCAGACTCCTCTTCGTCCTCCTCTCCCTCTTCATCATCTTCTTCCTCTTCTTCCTCGTGGACCATGGACGGGTGAGCGCGGGAAAACCCTCCCGAATCTTCCCGCCGCTGTTTCCGCCTTTTTCCCTTCCTCCCCCCGCGTTTCCTTGGTGACTGAACCGCACCTGCGCGAGCCTCGAACCCCCCCCCCCCTGTTTGTTGTTGTTGTTGTTTATTTGTTTACTTTAACATTCCCCGCCCAGGAAATGCTCTTTGTCTGTTTCCCGCTCTGTCGCTGCTCACGCGCTGTTTCTGTTCGTTGTTTGGTTGAAAGTGTCGCGAGGATCGAAACAGTGATACTGAAATATCGATACTAAAACATTAACATTGAAATATCGATACTAAAACATTAACACTGAAATATCGATACTAAAATATTTATGTAGTTATTGGGCAGACGCTTTAGTCCAGGAGCACGTGCAGTGGTGATCGGTTTCTCTGGTAGTGTTATTCGTTAATGTTCATACATGAGTCTGACGCAGCTGGTTTCGATCCTACGACCTACTGATTCCAGGTCCTGGACTTTGCCACTGAGCCACAGTTGCCCACCTCCACCCTTCGACCAAAACCACATCAATACCAGATCTGTTTGCTATGATACTGATTCACATATCAAAATATTAATACTTCTTTTGGTACTTGACATAAGTAATGAGGTAATGTTTATCATTAACAACAACATCACTGAGATTATCTCAGATTATCTCTAAACCCTGAGATTAATACAGGTAAGGTTTCCTGAGAAATTGATTGTTTAAAGAGGATTATATAGACCAGGTGTTATATACAAAGCAACCCCAAAACATCCATCCATCCATTTTCTTAACCGTCTATCCTGATATTCAGGGTCACAGGTGGGTGGAGCCTATCTCAGCTGTGATTGGGCGAGAGGCGGGTTCACCCTGGATTGGTCACCAGTGAATCTCAGAGCTGACATAGAGACAAACAACCATTCACACACACACTCACACCTACGGGCAATTTAGAATAATCAGTTAACCTAACGTGTTTTTGGTCTGTGGGAGGAAGCTGGAGAACCCGGAGAGAACCCACACATGCACGGGGAGAACATGCAAACTCCACACAGAAAGACCTTATCCTAACCCCCCCCCCCCCTCTGAGAGACCCTGTAAAATACGCAAAGATCCTCAAAGACGACAAAGTAGCTTCAGAACGTAAAAGTTAAAAAGATCTGATTTAAAACAAATACCTGAGTCATTTCACCGCCACAGTTGGTGTGAGTCCTTCGGCCTGAGGGGGGCGCTGTCCTCTTCAGACAGATTCTCCCACAGCCTTTTTCAGAAACCTGTCACATATTTATGTCTCCGTTTGTAGATTCTTTGTAGAATAATCTGGATTAAAAGGAGCTGTGGAGCTCAGACTCTGGAGATTAAAACAAAGATTTAGAAAAAGTTTCTTTTCTGAATCAAACTTTCGTCTTTCAGAAAAAAAATCTGATTATTTTTTATTCTCTGCAGGAGCCAAACTTCACCTCCTCCCTCCATCGCTCCACAATCATGAGCACATCACACCTGTCCACAGGTGAGTCAGTGTTTCCTGTTAGAGCACTCACACCTGTCCACAGGTGAGTCAGTGTTTCCTGTTAGAGCACTCACACCTGTCCACAGGTGAGTCAGTGTTTTTTATATTATTGTGTCTGTTGTTGTGTCTGTTCCCCAGTGGATGGCGCTGACAGGCTGTGTGTTTCTGAGCACGCTCAGTGCGTCCCCTCTCCGGTCCTCCACCTGCGTCAGCTTCCTGTTGACGTGTCTGAACAGGAAGTGCTCGCTCTGGCTCTTCCTTTTGGTCGAGTTAGTAAACTGATCACGCTGAAGGCCAAAAACCAGGTAACAGCTTCAGAAAAACTGTTCACTCAGGTTTTATTTTGTCTTTTCTTCACTTGTTTTTGTTTTTTCTCTCGTTATTTTCTGTTTATGTGAAAAATGGTAAATTCAGGCGTTTTTAGAAATGGCGTCAGAGGAAGCTGCTGTTACCATGGTGAACTACTACACCTCGGCCCCGCCCACTGTCAGGAACCAGCCAGTCTTCATCCAGTTCTCCAACCACCGCGAGCTCAAGACCGACAATCTGACCAATCAGGTCGCAGCTTTGCCCCGCCCACCTCATGATGTCACACTATTAACTTTTGTGATTAAAAATGTTTCTGAGTTTAAATGTTACGTTGAACCTTACCTGTGTGCTCACCTGAAGAAGCTTCTGTTGTTCGTTTGTTGACAGAGGGCCATCAGTGCAGCAGCGGTGCATCCTGGGAGTTTGGCGTCAGGGGGAGAGGGGCGTGGCTTAGCTCTCAGTCAGAGTCCTGTTCTGAGAATCATCGTGGAGAATTTATTTTACCCAGTGACTCTGGAGGTTCTGCAGCAGGTGAGTGTGTGTGTGTGTGTGNACCCCCCCCCCCTCTGAGAGACCCTGTAAAATACCCAAAGATCCTCAAAGACGACAAAGTAGCTTCAGAACGTAAAAGTTAAAAAGATCTGATTTAAAACAAATACCTGAGTCATTTCACCGCCACAGTTGGTGTGAGTCCTTCGGCCTGAGGGGGGCGCTGTCCTCTTCAGTTCTCCCACAGCCTCTTTCAGAAACCTGTCACATATTTATGTCTCTGTTTGTAGATTCTTTGTAGAATAATCTGGATTAAAAGGAGCCGTGGAGCTCAGACTCTGGAGATTAAAACATAGATTTAGAAAAAGTTTCTTTTCTGAATCAAACTTTCGTCTTTCAGAAAAAAAATCTCATTATTTTTTATTCACTGTTTCTCCTCCTGGTGTCGTTTCTCTGCAGGAGCCAAACTTCACCTCCTCCCTCCATCGCTCCACGATCATGAGCACATCACACCTGTCCACAGGTGAGTCAGTGTTTCCTGTTAGAGCACTCACACCTGTCCACAGGTGAGTCAGTGTTTCCTGTTAGAGCACTCACACCTGTCCACAGGTGAGTCAGTGTTTCCTGTTAGAGCACTTACACCTGTCCACAGGTGAGTCAGTGTTTCCTGTTAGAGCACTTACACCTGTCCACAGGTGAGTCAGTGTTTCCTGTTAGAGCACTCACACCTGTCCACAGGTGAGTCAGTGTTTCCTGTTAGAGCACTCACACCTGTCCACAGGTGAGTCAGTGTTTCCTGTTAGAGCACTTACACCTGTCCACAGGTGAGTCAGTGTTTCCTGTTAGAGCACTCACACCTGCCCACAGGTGAGTCAGTGTTTTTTATATTATTGTGTCTGTTGTTGTGTCTGTTCCCCAGTGGATGGCGCTGACAGGCTGTGTGTTTCTGAGCACGCTCAGTGCGTCCCCTCTCCGGTCCTCCACCTGCGTCAGCTTCCTGTTGACGTGTCCGAACAGGAAGTGCTCGCTCTGGCTCTTCCTTTTGGTCGAGTTAGTAAACTGATCACGCTGAAGGCCAAAAACCAGGTAACAGCTTCAGAAAAACTGTTCACTCAGGTTTTATTTTGTCTTTTCTTCACTTGTTTTTGTTTTTCTCTCGTTATTTTCTGTTTATGTGAAAAATCGTAAATTCAGGCGTTTTTAGAAATGGCGTCAGAGGAAGCTGCTGTTACCATGGTGAACTACTACACCTCGGCCCCGCCCACTGTCAGGAACCAGCCAGTCTTCATCCAGTTCTCCAACCACCGCGAGCTCAAGACCGACAATCTGACCAATCAGGTCGCAGCTTTGCCCCGCCCACCTCATGATGTCACGCTATAAACTTTTGTGGATTAAAAATGTTTCTGAGTTTAAATGTATGCAACTTGGAATGGACACACGAGTGGACTTCTTCGAAGACAACAAGCAAACAACTGTCTCCCGGTAGTCACGTCGTCGCCACGTAGGACCCTCAAACCGCAGTCCCCCTCTCCCCGCACCGAATCGAGAGTCAGTCTCAGGACAAGACTCTTAGTAGCACCTCTTAAATAAAATGGGTCACTGAGACCTCCAAGACGTGCAGGTGAGTGTGTGTGTGTGTGTGAGTGTGTGTGTGTGTGTGTGTGTGTGTGTGTGTGTGTGTGTGTGTGTGTGTGTGTGTGTGTGAGTGTGTGTTCGTGTGTGTGTGTGTGTTGTGCAGATGTTGTAGAGAGTTTTAACATAGATGTTGTAGAGAGTTTTAACATAGATGTTGTAGAGAGTTTTAACATAGATGTTGTAGAGAGTTTTAACATAGATGTGTCTGTTCTGGTTTCAGATCTTCAGTAAATTCGGCTCCGTGTTAAAAATTATCACTTTCACCAGAAACAACCAGTTTCAGGCTCTGCTGCAGTTCAGCGACACGCTGCACGCTCAGCACGCCAAGACTCACTCAGAGTGTGTGTGTGTGTGTGTGTGTGTGTGTGTGTGTGTGTGTGTGTGTGTGTGTGTGTGTGTGTGTGTGACACACACACTCTCGTGAACCAATCAGACGTCAGCTCTGTGTGTTGTGTGTCTCAGTCTCTGGACGGTCAGAACATCTATAACGGCTGCTGCACGCTGAGGATCGACTTCTCCAAACTGAGCACGCTCAACGTCAAGTACAACAACGACAAGAGCCGCGACTTCACCCGCGCCGACCTCCCGTCAGGAGAGCTGGACCCCACCGCCGCTTTCGGTGAGAAACGCCAAACCAACGCCGCCACAAACTCAGGGTCAGATTCAGGTTTTATAGAAACACAGCTCCTCCTCTTTGGTTTTTAAAAACTTTCCTTCTGTCAAACTCAGCGTCTGCACAAACTGATCAGAGTCAGGTGTGTGTGTGTGTCAGAGCTCAGCTTCTGATTGGACGACTCCTCAGGTGATGGTTTTTACCTGCTCAGACTCTGAAGACGCTTTCATGTTTCAGGTGTCGCTCTGCCTCCGTACGGCGCCGCAGCTTTTCCCCCCGCCTTCCACCAACACACAGGTGAGAGCTCAGGTAAAAAGGTGTGTGTGTGCAGGTGTGTGTGTGTGCAGGTGTGCAGGTGTGTGCAGGTGTGTGTGTTCCTGGCAGTCTGCCTCTGTTGTAAATAAAGTTTTTTTGAATAATCCTCAGGTCTGTCCATGGCGCCCGTCCCCGGCTCGTTGGTGTCTCCTCCTCGTGTTTCCCTGCAGGTGGCGCCTCCTGCTGTTCACTCTGTGCTGCTGGTGTCCAACCTGAACCCAGAGGTCTCA
>RPOG01002812.1:18010-19139 GCA_008086565.1 Thalassoma bifasciatum
GCACAGCCAATCAGAGCAGAGGATTCTGGAGGATGTTTATTCTGATTTTTACCTGGATCAGACTTTTCTGAGTTTTCAAAGAAGCAGCTTCGATTTCTCTCCGTGAAATGTCGGCGAGTCCTCGGAGAAGTTTCTTTAACGAGGATTTTTGAACAAGTCATAAAATAAGTTTCACATTTACGAGCCCAACGCTCGCAGGTTTGACCTTTTTTCAGTAACAGGGTGAGAAACGTTTTCTCTAAAGTCTCTTTAGGACGAAAACGTCTGTTTAGTCTCAAAGCTGCTGAGAACTGAGAGTGAAAGAGGAAACAGAAACTTTCACAAACACAGCAAAGAGTCAGGGAGTCGACTCAGAAACAACTCAGACTCTAATGAGACTCTATTGTGACTCTATTGTGACTGAGACTCTAATGAGACTGAGACTAAACTTGACCTAAACTGAGCCTGGACCTGGACTTAAACCAGACCCAGACTGTGTTTGGACTCCATCAGGTTTCACTTGAACCTGAATCAGACTCCACTCAGTTGCTCTGACGTTAAGTTTGCCGTTCACTCTTTCCATCTAAAACTTTTTTATATTAATTCATTTCATTTGTACCAAAAACTACACAAGACAAACAGCCAATCAGGAGAGAGGGACGCCTTTTTCTCTCTCCTGATTGGCTGAGGCCGTCACTTTTTCAGAAACTGATCAAAGATCAGCAGATTCAGAGCGACGAGTCCTCCCCTCTTCATCTTTTTTTTTTTTTCTTCCATCCTGTTTTTCTGCTTGTTCTGGCATCGGTTAGTTTTAGCACCAAAAGGAACATAAATAGTGACACACACACACACACACACACACACACACACACACACACACACACACACACACACTCTCTCACTTTTCCTCTTAAAAAACAGACACAAACATCAGTCTCTTCCTCCTCTCATGGTGGGAACAGAGGAGGTTTGGGCGTTGCCGTGGTAACTAAACGTCGAGGATCTCCTCGGCGGTTCCTCCGCAGCGCAGGCGGTAGCGCCCGGTCCTCCAGCTGATGGTCGGGTCCCAAAGAGCCGAGAGGAAGATCTGCACCGCCATCGACTCCCTGATGAACCACGCCACGGCGAAGTCCAGCTTAGAGAAACACAG
>RPOG01002812.1:26310-44550 GCA_008086565.1 Thalassoma bifasciatum
GAGATCCGCCTACCGAGAGCGGGGGTGAAGCAGCGGGATCCAGGCCGGGTCCGGAGCTCCGGGGTCAGGGACACAATCACCGGCCTCGGCCTGGAGCTGCTGAGTCCGGGTCACGGTGCGGGTTTTGGGGGGTTTGACAGTCACCAGACCGGCCGATGGTCAGCTGACCAACCGGGGGGGGGGGGGGGGGCGCACGAGCGCTGGGTGCAACAACAGTGGCACTTCCGCTAAGCTTCAGAATAAGAGCTCTAAACTTCAAAGTAAGAGCTCTAACCTTCAATATCAGAGCCTGGACATGAAAATAAGAGTTTTAAACTTCAATGACAGTTATTACCTTCAAACTAGGAGCTATTACCTTCAGAATAAGAGATTTTACCTTCAAACTAGGAGCACTTACCTTCAAAATAAGAGCTTTTACCTTCAAACTAGGAGCTCTAAACTTCAAAATAAGAGCTTTTACCTTTAAACTAGGAGCTTTATCCTTCATAATAAGAGCGTTTACCTTCAAAATAGGAGCTTTTACCTTAAAACTAGGCGCTCTTACCTTCAACATAAGAGCTTTTACCTTCAAACTAGGAGCTCTTACCTTCAAAATAAGAGCTTTTACCTTCAAACTAGGAGCTCTAAACTTCAAAATAAGAGCTTTTACCTTTAAACTGGGAGCTCTAAACTTCAAAATAAGAGCTATTACCTTCATAACAAGAGCTTTTACCTTCAAAATAAGAGCTCTTAACTTAAAAAAAAAAAACAGAGCTCTTAACTTCAAAGTAAAAGCTCTTAACTTCAATATCAGAGCCCGGACATGACAATAAGAGTTTTAAACTTCAATGACAGTTATTCCCTTCAAACTAAGAGCTCTTAACTTCAAAATAAGAGCTCTGTTTCAGACAGTGTGTTGTGATACTGTATATTTGTTTACTGTTTACCTTAATTATATTATATATCTTATAATACTCTCCAGCGTTTCATCATCAAACCACAGAAACCGACATGAAACCATCATGAAACCAGAGCTGCAGACCGTGGAAAATTTTCATCACAGCACAAAAAAAAAAAAAAAGACCAAGACCAAAACCTGTCGTTCAGGAAATAAAAGTCAAAACTGAACCGGACGTTTGGGGAATTTACCTGTTAGCTCCGCCCCCTCAGGTGAGTCAGGAAGTTTAATCTTCACTGATTTTTCCATCACATCACTGAGTTCAGTCTGAAAACAAGGAAACTTCCACAGACGTGCTGCTAAATGTTGGAATAAAGAAAAATCTCTTTTCAGACGAGTTTGAACTTTTGAGCTTCGACCTGAAAGTTTCTGAAAATTCAGATTTTTCAACTTTTCTTTGACTTTTCACAGTTTTACACTAAAAATAAAACCAATATCACAGAAACCATCAGACTTTATCACTCAGTGTTTATTGAAAACTGTCTGCTCACACACACACACACACACACACACACACACACACACACACACACACACACACACACACACACACTTCAGGTGTTTTCTGAGTGAGCAGGAAGTTTAACTCTGAGTCGACCACGGACACTCGGCGTTCTGCTTCCAGCTCGAGTCCTGAGAGTCGTACACTTCCTGTTGATCACAGTCACATGATCAATAATCAGTCACATGATCAATAATCAGTCACATGATCAATAATCNCCTCAGCTGATCATGTGACCTCTGACCTGTCCCTCAGCTGATCATGTGACCTCTGACCTGTCCCTCAGCTGATCATGTGACCTCAGCTGATCATGTGACCTCTGACCTGTCCCTCAGCTGATCATGTGACCTCTGACCTGTCCCTCAGCTGATCATGTGACCTCTGACCTGTGTTTATCCTCCGCTCAGCGGCGGCACCACGGCGACCTCGTCCCCGTCTCCCAGAGTCAGCTGCTGCTCGCCAACAGAAACGTACTGATGACGCACGGCGAGGACAACCTGACCCTGCAGGAGGGACAACCTGCACACACACACATCAATACATCAATACACACACACACACAGAACATGTCGCAGTGATGTCACAGTGATGTCATACCTCAGGTGTCTCTGCACCAACAGTTCCCAGAGTCCTTTGCTGCTGATTGATGTTGGCACGGCAACCTGCTCGTCCCTGACCCCGGTCAGTTCAGCACTTTTAGCAAAGTACAACACACACACCTGTGGAAACACACACACACACACACACACACACACACACACACACACACATACGCCTGGATGATGTGTGTGTGTGTGAGACTGAGGTTTTCACAGGTTTGTCTGGTTCTGGTTCTGGTTCTGGATGACGGATCTGCAGGAAGCTGTTTTTGTTTGTTTGTTTGTTTATAAATGAAACTTTTCTTTCTCTCTTTGAATCTAAAAAAACAGGAAAACATGAAACTGGTCTGAACATGAGCCTCCAGAACCAGAACCAGAACCAGAACCAGAACCAGACCTGTGCAGGTGTGACTCTCTGATGACGTCTCTCTGTGACTGTGACCAATCAGCTGCTTCATGTCTGAACCACGTGACCATGCACCCGTGATTCAGCCTGATCACTGAAACTGTTGTTTCTCAGCTCAGAGTCACACACACACACACACACACACACACACACCTCCTCGTGCTCCTCTGTCTCCTCGTGTTTCCGGTCTGACTCACCTGAGCCGTCATGAAGAACTGAAGCTGAAAAACCTGAAGAAACTGAAGTTTCCTCACACACCGACTCTTCCTCTGCAGACACACACACACACACACACACACACACACACTCAGCCTCTTCTTCTCCTCTGGTGACTCAGCAGCATCAGTGTGTGATTATCGCCCCCTTCTGGACACAAACCTCACCTGCAGCTACGTCATCACTGAGCCAAAAAAACGTCAAACTGTCGAGAACAAAAGTGAAAATTTCACCTTTGAGTGATGAAGTGATTTCACTCTGAGACTGTGGCTTAAATTATTTCTGACTAAAACATTTAGAGGAAATTAAAAAGTTTAGTCTCAGCTCATAGTGAACCTGCAGGGACAACAACAACAACAACAACAACAACAACAACAACAACAACAACAACAACCGGAGAAGAATCAGAAGACACAAACAACGAACAAGAATCAAAAATAATTTATTTTATATTAAAACCTTTAATCTGAGCCTGAACAATCACAGACACACACACAGACACACAGACACACACACAGACACACACACAGACACACACACACACAGACACACACACTTAAAGATTCCCTTTATCACATAAAACAGTTTCTGCAGCTTCTTTCATCAATAATTGATCAATAAATTAAACTAATCACAGTTCATCAATACTTTACCCATAATGCAACACTCCACAAACAAGCAAAGCTGAATCAGCAGGAACAGACAGACAGACACAGACAGACACAGACAGACACACACACACACTCTTGGTCCCTTTTTGTTGCCATAGAAACTTCACAGTGTTTTTTTAAACAGGTGTTTTACTCTGTGACCTTTGACCTTTGCTCTCTGACCTGTTTCTGTTTAAACTTTGACCCTGACGACCTTTGACCTGACTGAACTTTAATCCTGTTGT
This sequence comes from Thalassoma bifasciatum, assembly GCA_008086565.1. NCBI lineage: Eukaryota > Metazoa > Chordata > Actinopteri > Labriformes > Labridae > Thalassoma > Thalassoma bifasciatum. The sequence goes on from RPOG01002812.1 coordinate 29,866, forward strand.
TTATTTTTGTTTTTTATTAGTTTCATTCTGTGGTCTGGTGGTTTCTGATTGGCTGAAGTTTTTCTCTCATGACTCATCGCTGGTTCCTTCCAGCTCGGCGCGGAAAGCGCTGATTTCCATCGGCCGCAGAGAAACGACGCGAGGACGAGAAAATTCAGCTTCATCGTTTTCTCTGAGCAGCGTCAGCGCAGAGCGACGCAGCGAGCGCAGGCGCAGCGGAGAGAGGAGGTCGTCCAGGTTCACCTGAGACAACAAACAAACAAACAAACAGAGATAAACAAACAAACAGGTCAGTAAAGTGAAAATCAGCTGAGAGCAGATTCACAGACGTGTGTTTGTTTTCATCACCTCCTCCTTTTCGCTCCACGTGCACTTTAACTCTGTCGGGGGGGCGGAGCTACAATCGAAGCCCTTCCTGTGGAGGAGCAGAGCCACTTCCTGTGACGGAGAGTCAGCTTCCTGTTTCCCACAAACACAAACAAACAAAGAGAAACAAACAGTCAGAGCTGTGAGCTGATTGGTCCACAGGAGCTGGTTGGGGGGGTTTAGGCTCGAGGGGGGGGGTCACCTGCTCGTCCTCCAGCGTCCTCAGGTTCAGCAGGTGAACGTCGCACGGCAGTGACGAGTGAAGCGGCAGGAAGGGGCGGAGCTTTGGCAGCTGGCCGCTGCTGGGCGTAACCATGGTAACCGGTGGGTGGCAGAGGAAGAGCGAGGTCATGTGGGCGAGAAGTGACAGGTGCTCCACTGAAGCCCCTCCCACTCCCTGCAGAATCACAGGAGAAGGAAGTTAAATCTGCTCGGCCACGCCCCCTTTGGTCATCAACAGAAGAAGAACCTGGAAGCAGCCGTCCTTTCAAAATAAGAGCCTTTTTAGATCACATGACTTTTCTCTGCTTCAGTGAGCTGAGCTGGAACTACGTCACAAACAGGTGTTTGTTTGTTTTTAAGGTGAACACCTGTCCTGACTGTTTCTCTGCTGAAATCAACACCTGAGCCCCCCCCCTCACCTGAGCCCCGCCCCCCCTGTCCTCCAGCAGCAGCTGGTAGAGGCTGGCGGTCAGCTTGTTGTCGGTGACACCTTGACCCAGGCCGCGGTTATCGTCCTGCTGCAGGCGCCGGTCCAACACCAGCTCCAGCTCACCTGGACAGGTGAACGCCAACATCAGAGATAAAGCAACAGATTCACCGCCCTGACCCCCCCTGACCCTGTCACACAGGTGAGACTGAGACCATGAACAGTGGAATCAGCTGATCCACAGGTGAACAGACTCACCTGGTCTGAGCGACGCCACGGCCTGACTCTGAGCCGACAGCAGCGACAGACGAGACGACGCGTCCTGGACGAACGCCGCCGAGCTCATCGGGTAAAAGTTCGCCTGCAGGGGGAGCTTCGCCAGCGTGCGCCGCTGCTGCATCTGCGGAAAACAATGACCAGCCAATAACTGATAAGTAACCAATAAGTTACCAATAAGTAACCAATCAATAATCAAACAGTGACCAGAGAGCAGCCAATCAAAAACCAGCTGATGACCAATCAATAACTGATGATCAATAACTCTTGTACCAACTGTGCCAGACCATGAAATCTAATCCCAGTGACATCATCAGATCCTGTGACATCATCTGTGCGTTCGTACCTGGAAGCCGTTGAGGTCGGAGTAGAAACGGTTGCCGTTGGCGACGTCACTGACGAGCCTCATGACCAGCTCGCGGTTGACCTCTGACCTGATGTCCACCGTGTTAGAAATCTCCAGGGATCTCCCAGCATGCCCTGGGGCAGAGAGAGTGACAGTATTTTAATTTGAAAATTCAATGGGAATAAAGCATTTCCTGTTTGTTTGTCGTTACCGTCCAGGTGAAACAGTCGAACTCTGTGGGTGAAATGCTTGTAACAGGAAGTGATGTCAGAGAAAAGGGGCCCTCTGGAGACCCGGACCAGCAGCGGGTCCAACGGCGTGTAGAGCTGCAAGGAAAGGTCAAAGGTTAGTTCTGGTCTGAGGTTAGTTCTGGTCTGAGGTTGGTTCTGGTCTGAGGTTAGTTCTGGTCTGAGCCTGGTTCTGGTCTTGGTCTCACCTGCGCCCCCTCAGGCCCTGGCAGGAACAGGTAGGCTCCACTTTTGTCGGACTTGGTTGTGGTTCTGTACCACAGGAACTGGACCTGGACCTGACGGACCAGACCAGACTGCAGGCGGAGCTTCTGGATTTTCAGAATAAAAGTCCTTGTTTAGGATCATTTCAGTTTCTTTCTTTGATCTAATAATAATCTGATGATAAATTACTTTCACATTTTAATTCATATTTAGTTTTTAATTCTTCCATCAGACTTTTATTTTGAAAGTCTGACCTGCAGCAGCCCGGACTCTGCAGAACTCCAGATCTGGATCTGTTTGTTGCTCAGAGTCAGTGAACTCTCGCTCAGCTCGGACACCTGGAAGTGATCGGACTTGACCGTTGCTGTGTCGCCATGACGACTGACGGTGTACTGGGCCCGGGGGGCGGAGCCAACAGAGGATTTGGTCACATGATAAACGGCGAGTGAGAGAGGAGGAAGTTCAGCCACGAAGTCGAGCTGAAACAAAAACAGAGGAAATGTAAACTTCGCTCTGTGACCTCACCAAAGACCCGCTCTGATTGGACGACACCGCGTCACCTGGAAAGCGTCTGTGGATGTTTGTCTTGGCTCCGCCCACACAGCAGAGATCTGCGCAGCCATTGGTCGACCTGTTTCTGCATCAACAACACGAGCGTCCGGCGAGTCGACGACGACGCTGACGACCGAAGATCTCAGCTGCTCCGTGGGGTTAAAGATCACCAACGCCCTGGATGACATCATCGACCATCAGCAACACGTCTGTGACAGCGGGGTTAGCCTGCGGCTACATGCTAACACGCTAAAGTGACTGTGCCAACATGCTAATGTTAGCGGCTAACCATTTTCACAGTTTAGCCTGTTAGCGTATTACAGCTAAGTAGCAGCAACTGTGCGATGGAACTGAGGGTGGGGCTACATCAGAGGGCGGGGCTACATCAGAGGGCGGGGCTACATCAGAGGGCGGGGCTACATCAGAGGGCGGGGCTACATTAGCAGGTGGTGCTACATTAGCTGCTTTGTTAAAGACCAGGTGTGATTTAGAAGGGTTTGCTACACACATCAAAGCTAGCCTCATGCTAACATCAGGTGTTTAATTCATTATGCTATGAGCTAACAGACCAAGCTAATGGTAGCATGCTAATGTCTTACCGTTGAGAGCAGCGAGCAGAAAGAAACACAGGACAGAGCATTAGCATATTAGCATTACGACTTCAGAATCATTGAATGAAACTCTGCGCTAAAACAAGTCCCGCTATGCTCGCTAACTTAGCTTAGTGCAGACGTAAGCCCCGCCCCTTCACCTGGGCTCGTCGCTGAGCGTTAGCGTCGTTTTCTGGGGCAGAGCGTCCTGAGCCGAGATCGTTTCATCCTGAAAAAACAAAATCAGGACAAAAACAAACAAACAAACATCAGATCTGTGCACTGTAAAAAAATAATATTTTAAAAACTGTTTAACACTGTAAAAAATAATATTTTATAAACTGTTTAACACTGTAAAAAATAATATTTTATAAACTGTTTAACACTGTAAAAAATAATATTTTAAAAACTGTTTAACACTGTAAAAAATTAATATTTTATAAACAGTTTAACACTGTAAAAATGAATATTTAAAAATTGTTTAACACTGTAAAAAGTGAAGTGTGATGTCACCGTTTGCAGGAAGGGTTTAAACTGGTCGTGGCTGAACTGACTCTTGTCCGACAGGAGGAGCCAGTGGGCGGAGCTTTGAATCACATGACGCAGTTTCAGGACGGACTGAAACAACCTGCAAAGGTTCGAGGTTTTAGATTCAGGTTAAAAAAAACAACAAAAACATTCACTCAGCTACAAAAGATCTGATTGGTCCATGTCATCACGCCCTTATAAGGAGATTCACAGATCGGTGATGTCACAGTCTGATCTCTTTATTCTCATTGGACGATGAAACTCCAGATTTTGCTAACGTTAGCTAACGCCCATTAGATGCTAATGCTAAATGAATGGTTATGCTAAAGGCTAATGCTAACTGCTAGCTCTAAACATGTACCTGTTGGTTTGTGGACGTCCTTCATCTACGGCGAGCATGAAGGGACAAATGAGACAAAACATGCTAATGCTGGAGACGCTTAGCTTCACAGATGCTACAATGCTAACACTGAAGAACCAATGAGAAAGAAGCTAAGCTAAGCTCGTAAAAAAGTTTTAATAACAACAGTCAAACAGTTCAAATAGCTAACATGCTAACAGCTGCTCAAACTCTTTTTTCTTTAAGCGTTAGCTTCCAGCCGCTAACTGCTAATTACCCCATCTACTGAGATGCTTACAAGGCTACATGCTAACATGCTAACTGGACTCTAAGCGCTGTTCTTAACTCATGCTAACAGGCTAACAGGAAGTAGCTACCTGGTGCCGTAGTCGACCACCACGGGGTCGCGGGCGGTGCCCGTGATGGCGTCGTGATGCTGGAACAGACCCAGGCTCCTCCTCGCCGCCGCCAGGAACCTGAAATGGTCCTGAGCCGGGAAACCCGCCGCCAGACGACCGTCGCCGTGGAAACGACGCATTTCAGCCAGCGTGAGGCTGAAGAGGATTTCTGTCGCTCTGAGAAACAAACGGGAAAAATCAGCAACAAGAAAATAAACTTCAATAAACTTCATCAACAAAACAACATCAACAAAAAAACAACAACAAAAAGGAAAAAACATAACTACGACTAGGACGAGTGTGTGTGTGTGTGTGTGTGTGTGTGTGTGTGTGTGTGTGTGTGTGTGTGTGTGTGTGTGTGTGTGTGTGTGTGTGTGTGTGTGTGTGTGTGTGTGTGTGTGTGTGTGTGTGTGTGTGTGTGTGTGTGTGTGTGTGTGTGTGTGTGTGTGTGTGTGTGTGTGTGTGTGTGTGTGTGAGTGTGTGTGTGTGTGTGTGTGAGTGTGTGTGTGTGTGTGTGTGTGTGTGTGTGTGTGTGTGTGTGTGTGTGTGTTGTACCTGAGCGTGGCCTCTAGCGTTCGGTCCAGGCGTTTGTAAAAGGGGCGGGACGTGAAGTATCCGCTCCAGTAATGGTCGTCTCGGTCGGCGTAGGTGAAGAAGTCGCCGCTCAGCGCGGGCAGAGTCGTCTCTGATTGGCTCAGACGTTTCCTGAGCGTCAGGAAATAATCTGAGAGCGTCCCGAAGCGAGCCTGAGGAGACAGGAGGCGTCAGACACCACAGAAGAAGAAGAACAGCCTCCAAACGTCAGCGTGCCCCCTCACGCCCCGCCCCCTCATGCCCCGCCCCCTCGTGCCCCGCCCCCAGCCGCTCACCTTGACGTGGAGCTCCGGGTGCTGGTCGAAGTAGTCGAACAGCTTCTGGTAGTTTTCAAACTGAACGTCCCACTCGCTCGCCTCCGTGAAGCGAAAGTCGTCGCCGAGCGGGACGAGGAGAACCGGCGAGCGGAAGAGACGCGACTTCTGGCGGTACTGATCAAGGAGGAGCAGCGCCCTGAGGGACGACAGGAAGTTACCGGCAGCACGCCACAGACAGGTGAGGTCAGTGAGTGTTTAACCCTTTAACAGTGACATCATCACAGATTTGATCCAATCACAGCTTTGCCCCGCCCCCCACTGACCTCTCTGCGATGTTCTGCTCCGTGATTGGCTTCGGTGGAATCTTCCACGGACACTGGACCCGCCTCCCCGGCAGGCGGTGGAAGTCAAACTGACAGCAGACCGCCGGGTTGGGACCGCACGTGTGCGGCACGTCGTAACTGTAGAAAGGCATCATGTGACATGTGATGTCACTGCGGGGGGAGGAGTCTAAAAATACAGGCAGTGGGTGGAGTTAGTTCAGCTTCGTGACTTTGAGTCGACACAAGATTAAATTAATTTAATAAAAAGATTAAATAAACATTAAATACAACACAAAACATTTACTCGACTGTAACAGTCTATCTTCAAAATAAGAGTCTTATTACAGATTTAAACTCTTTCTTCAAAATAAGAGTCTTATTACAGAGTTAAAGTCTCTCTTCAAAATAAGAGTCTTATTTCAGAGTTAGTCTTTCTTCAAAATAAGAGTCTTATTTCGGAGTTAGTCTTTTTTCAAAATAAGAGTCTTATTTCAGAGTTAAAGTCTTTGTTATAAAATTAAAGTGTTATTCCAAAGTAAAATCTTTTTCTGAAGATAAATGTCCTGTTTTTCAAAATAAAAGTCTTTGTTTCAGTTAAATGTGTTTGAGCTCAGGCTGCGTTTGCCTTAAAAAGCTAATATGAGCTTTGGAGCTAACTCATGTGGTTGTTAATTCGCACTGTCCCTTTAAGTAAAAGGACCAATCACGTTAAAGCTGACATTCACTCCACCACATTAATTCCTGACCCCAGTCCTGTCGCCATAGAAACTCGAGCGTCTGTTGCTTGGCGAAGTGTTTCTTGACGGCGTAGTGAACTCGCTGGATGACCATGTTCTGAAGCCCCGCCCCCTTGAGCAGGTAGGTCATGGAGGGGGAGTGGCCAAACGGGTCGATGGCCCATCCGCTGCTTGGAGTCACACCTGGACAGAAAGGTGAGAGCTGTGAAGTCAGCAGGAGGCAGGCAGAGAAGAGTGATGTCATAGGGGGATAAGCTGGGGGCGGAGTCACAGACCCAGGTGTCGCTGCATCCACAGGTGACCCTCCATCAGCTGATCCAGCAGAGCGAAGTAATGAGAGTTCGCTTCATCCGCCATCACCCACCCGCCCGTCACCAGCTCCAACTGCCCCTCCTTCAGCAGCCTGACCAATCACAGCGCAGCACAGAGGCATCATCACCTGTTCACCTGCTCACCTGTTCACCTGTCTCACCTGTTCACCTGTCTCACCTGTTCACCTGTTCACCTGTCTCACCTGTCTCACCTGTCTCACCTGTTCACCTGTTCACCTGTCTCACCTGTCTCACCTGTTCACCTGCTCACCTGTCTCACCTGTCTCACCTGTTCACCTGTCTCACCTGTCTCACCTGTCTCACCTGTCTCACCTGTTCACCTGTCTCACCTGTTCACCTGTTCACCTATCTCACCTGTCTCACCTGTTCACCTGTCTCATCTGTCTCACCTGTCTCACCTGTCTCTCACCTGTCTCACCTGTTAACCTGTCTCACCTGTCTCACCTGTTAACCTGTCTCACCTGTCTCACCTGTCTCACCTGTTCACCTGTCTCACCTGTCTCACCTGTTAACCTGTCTCACCTGTTAACCTGTCTCACCTGTCTCACCTGTCTCACCTGTTCACCTGGTTCACCTGTCTCACCTGTCTCACCTGTCTCACCTGTCTCACCTGTTCACCTCTCACCTGTTAACCTGTCTCACCTGTCTCACCTGGTTCAGGTAAGTAATAGTAAAAAAACCTGTGCAGGTAAATAAAGTCTGACAGAAGGGGGGGGGCAGACTCACCTCCGCACCATCGCCCTCTTCTGCTCATCAAGCTCCGCCCACCACGTGGAGAAATAACTGATCTCCGCCCAGATCATCTTCCTCCTGAACAGGAAGTACAAACATGCCCTTCAAAATAAGACAGACTTAAGGCAAACACCTTTAAATAAAAAAACAAAACAGTGAAAACCTGAAGCTTTAAAACACATGAATGAGAGAATTTGATGAAATGAAGTGTGTGTGAGTGTGTGTGTGTGTGAGTGTGTGTGTGTCTGTGTGTGTGTGTGTGTGTGTGTGTGTGTGTGTGTGTGTGTGTCTGTGTGTGTGTGTGTGTGTGATATCACCTGGCGTCGGCGCTCAGTTTGATCAGCATGTTGTCCAGGATGTGTCGAGTTTGATCATGATAATAACCGTCGAAAGTTTTTAACCAGCCTGACACACACACACACACACACACACACACACACACACACACACACACACACACACACATGTTCAGTAACAGACCCCTGACACCTGCGTGGTCACATGACCTCTCGTACTCACCTGGGTCGTTGTGTGAGTGAGGAACCACAAACACCTCCAGCGGTTGTTTGTCCCAGTCGTTGTCATGGTAACTGATCTCAAAGCCCTGTTTCCAGGCGCCGCCGTCCGGGTTGTCGAAGGGCAGGAGGTCGTAGACGTCGAGCAGCTGAAACACGACATTTAGAAATTTAAAGACGTGACGCAGCGAAAAGAAAGAAAAATCACCCAGTGAAGCTTTAACCTGCAGCAGGAAGCAGCTTCTTCTTCTTCTCTTATATAAAATAATTTCACTCCTCACTCACCTGCACGCCCTTTGTTGCGTCCTTTGACTCTTCGGCCAATCGGCAGCCTGGAACCTTGCTGTGGGCGGAGTCTGAGCTCACGTTGACCATTTCCTGTCTCCTTTCTTCCTTGCGAGCGAGCAGCGAGTCTCGTAGCGCAGCGACCAGCTGGTTGTTGTCGTAGAGGAGACGCTCTAACCTGTCGATCTTCTTCTGGAGGCGGGACAAATCCTGACCACGACCAAAAAAAACCACGTTACAGACGTGTTTGTTTATTGAGGTTTTATTTTGAAAAGCCACTGATGACATCACCGACCTGGTCCACCTGTCCCACAGGTGTCTCCAGGCTCTGCTGTTGCTCCGCCCCCTGCATCAGCTCCAGCATGCGGTACAGTGACATCACAGCCAAGCAGAAGACTCCGCCCACCGCCACGTACAGCAGCTGACTCCTCTTCATGACTGAGAGGAAGGACACAGAACAGGTGCATGATGGGACATGTAGGAGCCACAGTGAGGGGAGCTTTGTCAGGTGAGTTTACCTGTCGGTTATTAATGTGACAGTTCAACAGGTGAGTTTACCTGTCGGTTATTAATCTGACAGTTCAACAGGTGAGTTAACCTGTCGGTTATTAATCTGACAGTTTAACAGGTGAGTTTACCTGTCGGTTATTAATCTGACAGTTTAACAGGTGAGTTTACCTGTCGGTTAATAATCTGACAGTTTAACAGGTGAGTTTACCTGTCGGTTAATAATCTGACAGTTTAACAGGTGAGTTTACCTGTCGGTTATTAATCTGACAGTTTAACAGGTGAGTTTACCTGTCGGTTANATCACCTGGCGTCGGCGCTCAGTTTGATCAGCATGTTGTCCAGGATGTGTCGAGTTTGATCATGATAATAACCGTCGAAAGTTTTTAACCAGCCTGACACACACACACACACACACACACACACACACACACACACACACACACACACACATGTTCAGTAACAGACCCCTGACACCTGCGTGGTCACATGACCTCTCGTACTCACCTGGGTCGTTGTGTGAGTGAGGAACCACAAACACCTCCAGCGGTTGTTCGTCCCAGTCGTTGTCATGGTAACTGATCTCAAAGCCCTGTTTCCAGGCGCCGCCGTCCGGGTTGTCGAAGGGCAGGAGGTCGTAGACGTCGAGCAGCTGAAACACGATATTTAGAAATTTAAAGACGTGACACAGCGAAAAAGGTCGACTCAGCAAAAAGAAACAAAAATCACTCAGTGAAGCTTTAACCTGCAGCAGGAAGCAGCTTCTTCTTCTTCTCTTATATAAAATAATTTCACTCCTCACTCACCTGCACGCCCTTTGTTGCGTCCTTTGACTCTTCGGCCAATCGGCAGCCTGGAATCGTTTCAACCTTGCTGTGGGCGGAGTCTGAGCTCACGTTGACCATTTCCTGTCTTCTTTCTTCCTTGCGAGCGAGCAGCGAGTCTCGTAGCGCAGCGACCAGCTGGTTGTTGTCGTAGAGGAGACGCTCTAACCTGTCGATCTTCTTCTGGAGGCGGGACAAATCCTGACCACGACCAAAAATAAACACGTTACAGACGTGTTTGTTTATTGAGGTTTTATTTTGAAAAGCCACTGATGACATCACCGACCTGGTCCACCTGTCCCACAGGTGTCTCCAGACTCTGCTGTTGCTCCGCCCCCTGCATCAGCTCCAGCATGCGGTACAGTGACATCACAGCCAAGCAGAAGACTCCGCCCACCGCCACGTACAGCAGCTGACTCCTCTTCATCACTGAGAGGAAGGACACAGAACAGGTGCATGATGGGAAATGTAGGAGCCACAGTGAGGGGAGCTTTGTCACTTTAATCTGACAGTTTAACAGGTGAGTTTACCTGTCGGTTATTAATCTGACAGTTTAACAGGTGAGTTTACCTGTCGGTTATTAATCTGACAGTTTAACAGGTGAGTTTACCTGTCGGTTATTAATGTGACAGTTTAACAGGTGAGTTTACCTGTCGGTTATTAATGTGACAGTTTAACAGGTGAGTTTACCTGTCGGTTATTAATCTGACAGTTTAACAGGTGAGTTTACCTGTCGGTTATTAATCTGACAGTTTAACAGGTGAGTTTACCTGTCGGGTATTAATCTGACAGTTTAACAGGTGAGTTTACCTGTCGGTTACTTTTACTCAGAAACAAAAATAATTATTGAGATTCACATTTAAGTTTGAGAAAAGTCACAGAAACATCTGAACACATTAATGAATAAATGTACTAAAAATTAATGTACTTTCAGAATGAAAATTAAACATTCAGAAAAAAAAACACTTTAAGAATCAGAACAAAACTAAAAACAGGATTCAGGGAAAATAACTTTAAATATTCTGGAAAAAAGAAACTTTGAAACTTAAAAAATTAAGTTGGTTTCAATGTTTGTTTACTCATAAACAAACAGAGAGAAACACCTGGAGCTCCAACACCTGAAGAGACTCAACACAGCTTCAGCCCGCTCAGGTAAACTCAGGTAAACTCAGGTAAACACAGGTAAACTCAGGTTAAAGTGGTTAGTTCAGGTTAAAGTGGTTAGTTCAGGTTAGTTCAGGTAAACTCAGGTAAACTAAAGTTTCTCACTTCACTTCCTTGTTGTTAAAACTCCTCCAGTTTCCCGCGCTTCTCGTTCGTCTCGCGCTGAGTTTCACTCACACTGTGACGTCACAGTCCGTCGTTTGTTTCCCTTAAAAAAAAAAAGAAATAAACTTCATATAAACTTTATAAACTTTGTAAAAGTTTGTCTGAGAGTTTTTCATCTGCGGCGCGAGCTCAGCCTGCGGCTGCTGCGCCTGCGCACTGACGTTTGTTTTGCTTCCGGTTTGGTTCAGCTGAGTCAGCGCAGCGGGAAAGCACTTCCGGTCATGTGACAGCACTTCCGGTCAGGTGTCAGAATAAAAGAACAAAGTTTGAGAAAAACAGGAAAATTAAATTTCCTGTTTCTTCGGCTCAGTTTGACTTTTTGTGAAGTTATTTTGTCAGAACTTTGGTTTCCTTTCATTTCTCTCCTTCAAAGTCACAGAGAACGTGTTTGTCTGTAAATTAGTTCAGACTGTTTTTGTTAAATTAAATGTTTTATAAAATTTAAAGCATCCACAAAAAAACTGAAATGATTTAAAACAGTTTCCTGCCTTAACTTTGTCATAAACGTGTCTGTGATAAAACAACAAATGAACGACTGATAAAAACTTTGATGCTTTTCTTCCCAAAGAGGAGGAAAACTTTTATGATAATGAGGTAAACGCACATTACATTTATATTAAACATATGTGAACATGGTGGAAATATCTTCACTAAAATTTTAATGTTTTTTTTTACATCTTGTCCTTTGTTATTAGTCAGAACAGAGAAAATCTAACACACACACACACACACACACACCTGTTGAGCAGCAGGTCACGTGACTTGTTGAGGGTTTTTTGATCACGTGACCTTTAATGAAGCTGATCCTCTTCCTCTTTGCTCAGAGCAGGTTCATCAAAAATGTGTTTTTATTTTAAAGTTTTCTTTAATTTTAATCTTTATTGAGAAACATAAAACATCACAGAGCTACAAAATCTGAGACTGGAGGTCAGTGCAGGTGGTGGTTACCATGGAAACGACACAGGTAGTGACCTCACATCATCTGCGCACCTGTGACCTTTGACCTTCAGGGGTCAAACCAGAATCATTTATGACCAATCAGATGCTGAGCACAGACACACACACACACACACACACACACACACACACACACACACACACACACACACACACAAAAATACACACAGAAAAGTTTTACTCAAACTCAGAAATTTAATCTTAATAGAAAACAAAACTTTGTCCATGTGTGTGTGTGTGTGTGTGTGTGTGTGTGTGTGTATGTGTGTGTGTGTGTGTGTGTGTGTGTGTGTGTGTTTTACAGCAGTGCACTCTTAGTGTACGACAACAAACACAGTGATTGGTTGAATGAGGCCTGTAGCTCCGCCCACCCCGCCTCCAGCCGTGTGGCGAGCTGCACTAACGCCTCCATGGCGACGGCGTCCTGAGACAGCGAGCGCAGATGAAGCTGAAAAGCAAACAGACAGGAAACTGAGGACAGATTTTCACAATAAAAGTAATCTGAATCTTCATGTGCTGCTTCGCTCTGATTGGCCGACCTTCAGGAAGAGCGCCAGGTACGCATGAGCCAGGTCGAAGTCCCGCCCACTCGCCAGCATGCTGTCAATCATCTTTATAAAGGCCAGCAGCAGATCGCTGGCTCCGCCCCCTTCTGGTGACAGACAGGTGAGTTCCACAGAGAGCGCCGCCGGCCCACAATCCTTCAGGAGACTCAGGGGGCGATCGACTGCGTAAAGAGAGAGAGAGAGAGATGAATCAGTAAAAATAAAAATATTAACTTTGATCAAACATTAAATAAACAAACAACCAAACGATTCAAAGTTAAATAAAAGTCATGAAGCAGGAAAGGTGGAACAGGAAGTGACTCACAACATCCGGTCTGAAGAGACGACTCCAGAGCGCCGCCGACCTCTGACCTCTGAGCCAACACGCCCAACGCCAACACCTTCGACTGAAGAAAACAACAACAAAACAACAACAACAACAACAACAACATTAGTGTCACACATCATCGTCATCATCAGGAGGATTCGTGTTTGTACCTTTGCTTCCTGTCCCGTGGAGGCGTCAGGTGCGAAGCGCGGCGTGAGCCCGGGGAGCGTGGGCAGGAAGAAGGGAGCGGCGGCCGGAGCAGCAGGGGGCGCTGCAGGTTTGTTCCTCCTCTGAAACACATGAGAGGTCAGACTGTCACACGGAGGGGGGGGGGTGTTGTTGTTGTTTTGTTATATAAAGTAAACAAACACCTTGATGGTTTCCAGGTGCAGCAGACTTTTCCACCTGGACTCTGGCAGCAGTGACAGCGTCACAAGCTCCGCCCCCAGCTGCTCCGCCGACTTATACTCATCACCAGTTTCCTCTGATGTCACTTCCTCTGCAGACTGGTCTGCCGTCGCCCCCGGTAACGTCTCCACAGCTGGTTGGTAGTCAGCGGGGAGGGGGCGGAGCCCGACCGGCCCACACAGACTCTTATTGGTCCTGAGAAGAGAGAGCTGCGCTGTGATTGGCTGCTGACGGTCACCTGACATCAAGACTTAATCTGATTGGCTGATTCATGTGATAACGTGCTGGGATTGGTCAGAATTCTGACTGAATGAAAATACTGAGAGCTGATTGGTTCAGACCAGAGGAACACGCCCAAACTGTCGACATGAGCCGTCGCCAGGAAATCCCCGGTTGGCGACAAGGACACGCTGACGGGCGCCATGGCGGTCAGGAAACAGTCGACCAGACTGAAAGAGAAGAAGAAGGTTACTTTCTGTTTGACCTTTATCAGAGTCATCGAGAGCGGAGCACGCCGCCGCCACCGTCTGCTCCACGCTCACCTTCCAGACGGCAGGTCCCAGGTACGAACGGTGCAGTCCATCGCCACGGTAACCAGCCATCTGCCGTCGGGGCTGAACGTCTGCGACAGAAAAACGTCGGATCAGGTCACGAATAACGACGACGCTTCTGTCGCTTTCCTGAACTCACCATGTCGTTGATGTTGCCATGGTGACCTGCAAACTTCCTGACGACGCGTCTGGTTTCCACGTCGACCACCTGCAGCGTGAAGTCGTCCAGCGCTAATGCTAGCATCCCGCTGACAGGACACAGAGAGAGAAACTGTTATGCTAACCTTTCTCTGCATAGCATCATGCTAACACCATGCTAACATCATGCTAACACCATGCTAACATCATGCTAACATCATGCTAACATCATGCTAACTTCATGCTAACTTCATGCTAACTGTCAGTTACCTTTCTCTGTGTAGCATCATGCTAACACCATGCTAACATCATGCTAACACCATGCTAACACCATGCTAACACCATGCTAACTGTCTGTTACCTTTCTCTGTGTAGCATCATGCTAGCTGGTGCAGTGTTTAGCTTTAAAGTTTCTTCCTGTTTCCTGCTCTTAAAGCGCCAGAACTTGAGCAGCCAATCAGAGCCTGCGGTGATCGTCAGCTGGTTCAGGGCGTCAGTGGCGACTCCTCGCACGGCGCCGCTGTGAGCTGAAACAAAGGGGGCGGAGTCAAAAGTGTTGACAGGATGAAAGAACCAATCACAGACAGGAACAGGCCGACACACCTTTCTCATCGTCACCGTAGCAACCGCGGTGCAGCCCTGACTGCAGGTTGTAGACGTCGACGCGCCCGCACGACGCTCCGACCACGGCGAAGTTTCCACAGGAAGTGGTGCTGACGGCCTGGAAACAGACAGGAAGTCATGTGACCATAAGGGGGGGTGGGGGGGGGCCCAGACACAGGAGGGATGATGTCGTTACCGTGGCGATGCTGGTCCTGGGCGTGTG
>RPOG01002812.1:50890-80291 GCA_008086565.1 Thalassoma bifasciatum
TGACAGTTTAACAGGTGAGTTTACCTGTCGGTTATTAATGTGACAGTTTAACAGGTGAGTTTACCTGTCGGTTATTAATCTGACAGTTTAACAGGTGAGTTTACCTGTCGGTTATTAATCTGACAGTTTAACAGGTGAGTTTACCTGTCGGTTATTAATCTGACAGTTTAACAGGTGAGTTTACCTGTCGGTTATTAATCTGACAGTTTAACAGGTGAGTTTACCTGTTGGTTATTTTTACTCAGAAACAAAAATAATTATTGAGATTCACATTTAAGTTTGATAAAAGTCACAGAAACATCTGAACACATTAATGAATAAATGTAATAAAAATTAATGTACTTTCAGAATGAAAATTAAACATTCATAAAAAAAAACACTTTAAGAATCAGAACAAAACTAAAAACAGGATTCAGGGAAAATAACTTTAAATATTCTGGAAAAAAGAAACTTTGTTAAAAATTTTAGTTTGTTTAATTTAATGTTTGTTTACTCATAAACAAACAGAGAGAAATACCTGGAGCTCCAACACCTGAAGAGACTCAACACAGCTTCAGCCCGCTCAGGTAAACTCAGGTAAACTCAGGTTAAAGTGGTTAGTTCAGGTTAGTTCAGGTAAACTCAGGTTAAAGTGGTTAGTTCAGATTAAAGTGGTTAGTTCAGATTAAAGTGGTTAGTTCAGGTAAACTCAGGTTAAAGTGGTTAGTTCAGGTAAACTCAGGTAAACTCAGGTAAACTAAAGTTTCTCACTTCACTTCCTTGTTGTTAAAACTCCTCCAGTTTCCCGCGCTTCTCGTTTGTCTCGCGCTGAGTTTCACTCACACTGTGACGTCACAGTCCGTCGTTTGTTTCCCTTAAAAAAAAAAGAAATAAACTTCATAAAAACTTTATAAACTTTGTAAAAGTTTGTCTGAGAGTTTTTCATCTGCGGCGCGAGCTCAGCCTGCGGCTGCTGCGCCTGCGCACTGACGTTTGTTTTGCTTCCGGTTTGGTTCAGCTGAGTCAGCGCAGCGGGGAAAGCACTTCCGGTCATGTGACAGCACTTCCGGTCAGGTGTCAGAATAAAAGAACAAAGTTTGAGAAAAACAGGAAAATTAAATTTCCTGTTTCTTCGGCTCAGTTTGACTTTTTGTGAAGTTATTTTGTCAGAACTTTGGTTTCCTTTCATTTCTCTCCTTTAAAGTCACAGAGAACGTGTTCGTCTGTAAATTAGTTTAGACTGTTTTTGTTAAATTAAATGTTTTATAAAATTTAAAGCATCCACAAAAAAACTGAAATGATTTAAAACAGTTTCCTGCCTTAACTTTGTCATAAACCTGTCTGTGATAAAACAACAAATGAACGTCTGATAAAAACTTTGATGCTTTTCTTCTCAAAGAGGAGGAAAACTTTTATGATAATGAGGTAAACACACATTACATTTATATTAAACATATGTGAACATGGTGGAAATATCTTCACTAAAATTTTAATGGTTTTTTATACATCTGGTCCTTTGTTATTAGTCAGAACAGAGAAAATCTAACACACACACACACACACACACACACACACACACACACACACACACACACCTGTTGAGCAGCAGGTCACGTGACTTGTTGAGGGTTTTTTGATCACGTGACCTTTAATGAAGCTGATCCACTTCCTCTTTGCTCAGAGCAGGTTCATCAAAAATGTGTTTTTATTTTAAAGTTTTCTTTGATTTTAATCTTTATTGAGAAACATAAAACATCACAGAGCTACAAAATCTGAGACTGGAGGTCAGTGCAGGTGGTGGTTACCATGGAAACGACACAGGTAGTGACCTCACATCATCTGCGCACCTGTGACCTTTGACCTTCAGGGGTCAAACCAGAATCATTTATGACCAATCAGATGCTGAGCACAGACACACACACACACACACACACACACAATAATACACAGAGAAAAGTTTTACTCAAACTCAGAAATTTAATCTTAATAGAAAACAAATCCTTGTCCATGTGTGTGTGTGTGTGTGTGTGTGTGTGTGTGTGTGTGTGTGTTACAGCAGTGCACTCTTAGTGTACGACAACAAACACAGTGATTGGTTGAATGAGGCCTGTAGCTCCGCCCACCCCGCCTCCAGCCGTGTGGCGAGCTGCACTAACGCCTCCATGGCGACGGCGTCCTGAGACAGCGAGCGCAGATGAAGCTGAAAAACAAACAGACAGGAAACTGAGGACAGATTTTCACAATAAAAGTAATCTGAATCTTCATGTGCTGCTTCGCTCTGATTGGCCGACCTTCAGGAAGAGCGCCAGGTACGCATGAGCCAGGTCAAAGTCCCGCCCACTCGCCAGCATGCTGTCAATCATCTTTATAAAGGCCAGCAGCAGATCGCTGGCTCCGCCCCCTTCTGGTGACAGACAGGTGAGTTCCACAGAGAGCGCCGCCGGCCCACAATCCTTCAGGAGACTCAGGGGGCGATCGACTGCGTAAAGAGAGAGAGAGAGATGAATCAGTAAAAATAAAAATATTAACTTTGATCAAACATTAAATAAACAAACAACCAAACGATTCAAAGTTAAACAAAAGTCATGAAGCAGGAAAGGTGGAACAGGAAGTGACTCACAACATCCTGTCTGAAGAGACGACTCCAGAGCGCCGCCGACCTCTGACCTCTGAGCCAACACGCCCAACGCCAACACCTTCGACTGAAGGCAACAACAACAACAACAACAACAACATTAGTGTCACACATCATCGTCATCATCAGGAGGATTCTGGTCTTTGTACCTTTGCTTCCTGTCCCGTGGCGGCGTCAGGTGCGAAGCGCGGCGTGAGCCCGGGGAGCGTGGGCAGGAAGAAGGGAGCGGCGGCCGGAGCAGCAGGTGGCGCTGCAGGTTTGTTCCTCCTCTGAAACACATGAGAGGTCAGACTGTCACACAGAGGGGGGGGGGTGTTGTTGTTGTTTTGTTAAATAAAGTAAACAAACACCTTGATGGTTTCCAGGTGCAGCAGACTTTTCCACCTGGACTCTGGCAGCAGTGACAGCGTCACAAGCTCCGCCCCCAGCTGCTCCGCCGACTTATACTCATCACCAGTTTCCTCTGATGTCACTTCCTCTGCAGACTGGTCTGCCGTCGCCCCCGGTAACGTCTCCACAGCTGGTTGGTAGTCAGCGGGGAGGGGGCGGAGCCCGACCGGCCCACACAGACTCTTATTGGTCCTGAGAAGAGAGATCTGCGCTGTGATTGGCTGCTGACGGTCACCTGACATCAGGACTTAATCTGATTGGCTGATTAATGTGATAACGTGCTGGGATTGGTCAGAATTCTGACTGAACGAAAATACTGAGAGCTGATTGGTTCAGACCAGAGGAACACGCCCAAACTGTCGACATGAGCCGTCGCCAGGAAATCCCCGGTTGGCGACAAGGACACGCTGACGGGCGCCATGGCGGTCAGGAAACAGTCGACCAGACTGAAAGAGAAGAAGAAGGTTACTTCCTGTTTGACCTTTATCAGAGTCATCGAAGCACGCCGCCGCCGCCACCGTCTGCTCCACGCTCACCTTCCAGATGGCAGGTCCCAGGTACGAACGGTGCAGTCCATCGCCACGGTAACCAGCCATCGGCCGTCGGGGCTGAACGTCTGCGACAGAAAAACGTCGGATCAGGTCACGAATAACGACGACGCTTCTGTCGCTTTCCTGAACTCACCATGTCGTTGATGTTGCCATGGTGACCTGCAAACTTCCTGACGACACGTCTGGTTTCCACGTCGACCACCTGCAGCGTGAAGTCGTCCAGCGCTAATGCTAGCATCCCGCTAACAGGACACAGAGAGGCAAACTGTTATGCTAAGCTAACTATTAGCAGCTGTGACTGAACTTCCTGTCAGAGATGTTTACTCCTTCGCTGCTGCGCCGTAAATGTTTTCCTCTCTGTCAAGTTTTTCGCTTCAACTGATGTTTTATTATTTTCTGATCGTTCGTCGTCTCCTGAGTCTGAATTTGTTTTTTTACTAGAATTTTATTTTTGTAAAATTATTTTTAAAAATTTCTTGTGTGGTGTGCTAGCATGCTAGCTGTCAGTTACCTTTCTCTGTGTAGCATCATGCTAGCTGGTGCAGTGTTTAGCTTTAAAGTTTCTTCCTGTTTCCTGCTCTTAAAGCGCCAGAACTTGAGCAGCCAATCAGAGCCTGCGGTGATCGTCAGCTGGTTCAGGGCGTCAGTGGCGACTCCTCGCACGGCGCCGCTGTGAGCTGGAACAAAGGGGGCGGAGTCAAAAGTGTTGACAGGACTTTCTTGGTTAGTGTCTGTCCTTGTCCGGCTGTGTGGAAAGAGTAGCAGTGGCATCGTTGGCGCCACGTCGGGACTGACGTCCAACATCTGCAGCTGCGCGGGCGTGCTGCGAGGCTGGTGCCGCTTCAAAGGTGTCCTTCACCACGACTGCCGGACCTTTGTCTGTCCTTCAGTACACTGGTATTCCCCCCCACCCGGGGGGCCCAGACACAGGAGGGATGATGTCGTTACCGTGGCGATGCTGGTCCTGGGCGTGTGTGGTGGTTTCAGGTGATGAGCTCCCATGGTGCACCGCTGGTAATTCCACGTTGTTGTTGCTAGGCGACCGCGATGGCAGGTGATGATGCCGTCCCAGTCAGACTGACGCGCCGCCGCTGGAGGGAGACGAGAACGGTCAGTGAGTCTCTGCACCGAGCACGCTCAGTGTGGGTCGCTGCACCGAGCACGCTCAGTGTGAGTCGCTGCACCGAGCGCGCTCAGTGTGAGTCGCTGCACCGAGCACGCTCAGTGTGAGTCTGCACCGAGCACGCTCAGTGTGAGTCTGCACCGAGCGCGCTCAGTGTGAGACGCTGCACCGAGCACGCTCAGTGTGAGTCGCTGCACCGAGCACGCTCAGTGGTGACGGTCTCACTCACCAGAGGAGAACGCCGTGATGGCGGGGAGTCGAAGCGTCTCGTACGATGAACCCTTCTTCTTCTTCTGCTCTTTTTTCTTGTTGATTGAACCTAAAAACAGCCACAAACTTTAAAGGGACAGTTCACGTTTTTCTGAGGCTCCGCCTCCGAACAGCTGACGTTCTTTTAAACCGTTAACGTGACGTGAAGGTGAATCATGACATCATGACTGACCGTGTCCCAGGTTTTTGTTGAAGCGTTCATGAACCGTAGAAAACGACTGCAACGTCCCGTCCTGACCTGCAGGGGGCACAAACCACAGGATGTGACTAAAATGACTCCAATTTCAAAATAAAACACCGAGATTAACAAAAAAACGCGTTTCTAACCGCTGGGATTTACTGACCGGCACTGAGGATGTTTTTCCCGTCGTTGCCATGGTGACGGATGGTGGTGGGCGGGGCACTGTGACCCTGGCGACTCCTCAACAACCTGGCTCCGCCTCCTTCCTGATCAAAGATCCAAACCTGTAAACAAAGGGAGGTTAAACTGACGGGACACTGTCACCCAGTCTTTGTTTGTTTGTTTATGTTTGTGTTTGTTTATCTGTTTATGTGTTTGTTTACCTTGATGGCGTTGTCTCCTCCGTTGGTCACCAGCAGCGGCTCTCCGTGCAGGAAGGTTGCCGCGGCGATGGCCGTGCTGTGGGCGTGTCTTTGTTGAACAACAAGCTGACGGCGCTCAAGATCCCAGAATGCAATGTGGCCCTGAGGGCTGCCGGACGCCATGATGGGCGGCCCGTCTGCGAGAGAAAATCAAACCTGGAATGAGGGCGGGGCTTAAACCTGAACATGACTCTGTGGCGCAGACGGACATTTGTCGATAAAGGTTTTTGAATGAGTGACCTGTCCTGAAAGCCAGCGAGCTGATTGGTCCCCAGTCCTGCGTGAAGCTCATTAGTGTCTCGTCCAATCGGATGTTGTGAATGACGATGCGACCGGTTGTCATGCCAACGCCCACCACGTCCACAGCAGGACTCTGGGAAAAAAAATCAAGGTTTGACATCATTGTTCCTTCAAAATAAAAGCCCTGTAACAGTGTTTGTTGGTGATGTTGTTGTTGTCGTGGCGACGCTCAGACTGACCTGCTGCAGCACAGTGACGCCCGCTGACCAACCCGGGAAGGTGAACAACAGTTTACTGCAACAGAGAACAGACGGAGTAAACACACACACACCTCCACCTGTGTGAATTTGTTGTTTTTCTAAATGAATTAAAAATGTTCCTTGAACCACTAAAAATAATGAAAAAAACATAAAAATTCTCAAAAAATTTACAACTTCCTTCCCATGCTTAATTTCATTTATTTATTTTCCTTTGTATCTCATTAACATCTAATTTAACTTATCTACTTTTATTGCTCCTGTAACTTCTCCACTGATTGATGTGGTGAATTAATGACTGAAATGTTCTCATGGATTTATTTATGATAAAGTTTGTAAACAGCGTCTGATCTTTCTCTTGTTTTTCGTGTTTACCTGGTTTTGATGTTCCACAGCTGCAGTGCACCCTGGGAACTTCCCAGCAGCACCTTGTTCAGGTAAGTGCTCGGGTGCATCATGGCGGACACGTCGAAGGAGGCGGAGTCAAACTGCAGCTGCAGGTAAATGTCTGAGGGAGAGAGAAGCAAAGCATGATGGGTAACAGGACAGGTGTGTAAAACAGCTGAGTCAGTGAAGCCCCGCCCCCTCACCGCCGCCCTGCACGTCCCACACGATGACATCACCACCGCAGTCAGCAGAGATCAGCTGATCGCCCAGAGGCAGCAGCAGGCGCACTTCCTGTTTGTGTCCATGGTAACGCATCACCACCTGTACGGAGAGCGGCGAGGTCAAACTTCACCAAAACAAAAGCTCTGAGCGTGTTTCTGAGCGTGTTTCTGAGCGTGTTTCTGAGCGTGTTACTGAGCGCGTTACTGAGCGCGTTTCTGAGCGTGTAACTGAGCGTGTTTCTGAGCGTGTTACTGAGCGCGTTTCTGAGCGCGTTTCTGAGCGTGTAACTGAGCGTGTTTCTGAGCGTGTAACTGAGCGTGTTTCTGAGCGTGTTACTGAGCGTGTTACTGAGGGTGTTTCTGAGCGCGTTTCTGAGCGTGTTTCTGAGCGTGTTTCTGAGCGTGTTTCTGAGCGTGTTGCTGAGCGTGTTACTGAGCGTGTTTCTGAGCGTGTTACTGAGCGTGTTACTGAGCGTGTTACTGAGCGTGTTTCTGAGCGTGTTTCTGAGCGCGGCTCAGGTCGAACGTCTCTCACCTCTTTGTTCCGGGCGAAGGCGCTGATCTCTCGACCCGTCGCCGCAAACACCAACATCCTGTCAGCCGCCAGCACAGTGATGTCATCGGACAGGCTGTTACCTAGACAACAAGACGATGACATCACAACCCAGCAGCCAATCAGTGAAAGACCCAATTTC
Organism: Thalassoma bifasciatum; assembly: GCA_008086565.1. Lineage (NCBI taxonomy): Eukaryota > Metazoa > Chordata > Actinopteri > Labriformes > Labridae > Thalassoma > Thalassoma bifasciatum. The sequence goes on from RPOG01002812.1 coordinate 58,242, forward strand.
ATAGAGTTATAAAAACTTTATTTAAACACACTCACTGACAGAGACGATCCCCAAACGGTTCACCTGAAAAAAACAAGATCAAAGAGAAACAAACGTTTGAAGATCAAAGAAACATGAGAAACAACACACACACACTNCTGAGCGTGTTTCTGAGCGTGTTACTGAGCGTGTTACTGAGCGTGTTTCTGAGCGTGTTTCTGAGCGTGTTGCTGAGCGTGTTACTGAGCGTGTTTCTGAGCGTGTTACTGAGCGTGTTACTGAGCGTGTTACTGAGCGTGTTTCTGAGCGTGTTTCTGAGCGCGGCTCAGGTCGAACGTCTCTCACCTCTTTGTTCCGGGCGAAGGCGCTGATCTCTCGACCCGTCGCCGCAAACACCAACATCCTGTCAGCCGCCAGCACAGTGATGTCATCGGACAGGCTGTTACCTAGACAACAAGACGATGACATCACAACCCAGCAGCCAATCAGTGAAAGACCCAATTTCATAGAGTTATAAAAACTTTATTTAAACACACTCACTGACAGAGACGATCCCCAAACGGTTCACCTGAAAAAAACAAGATCAAAGAGAAACAAACGTTTGAAGATCAAAGAAACATGAGAAACAACACACACACACTCACACACACACACACTCACACACACACACACACACACACACACACACACTCACACACACACACAGTACGGAAGCCGTCAGGTGTCTCTTACATTGTAGGTGTGGAAGCTCGCACCCACCGCCGTCACCAGGTAAAACTCGCGGTGTTTCTGATGATACCTGAGCGCGTGCGCCACGTGATTGGAGTAAAGCCCCAGAACCCGGAACCCGGAGAACAGAGCGCTGTTTCCCGCGGACATGACCGAGAAACAGGCGCGATTCACGGACACAGTTCAGCAGAAACACGGGGCCAGAACCACGAGACTGGAAACATCCACCGGCTCAAAGGTTCCGCACAAAACACATGGGAGAGGGCAGCGGAAATAAGTCCGACTAGAAACAACCAACTCAAAGGTTCCGCACAAAACACATGGAGGAGTGCAGCTGAAAAGAGTCCGACTGGAAACTACAGATGGATGGAAAATGTATATCCTGTCATTAAAAGGCATTTATTAAGATGAAGAAAATTAAATAAGTCTATTTTAGTTATTAATCCCAGTTTTGTCAATTGAAATAAAAATTAAAGAAGAACTTTGTTCAGATTTTTTTGGCTCATTTTGATGAATTTTTTCAGGATAAAAGGTCAAAACTTAAAAGTATTATATCATCATTTTGTCTTTTAACCCAAAATTTCAATAAATCAGAGCCAGAAACATTCAGCAAAGCCAAGTTTTTATTTTTATTCTTTAATTGGCAGAAATGGGCTTCGGTCCAGCCTTTAATGAACTTTAGTTAAGAAACAAACACTTTCAGGTTTGAAGGAGTTTTTATTTGGTTTGAACATAAAAATCTCTTGACTTCTAATGTGACTTTATTATCTGTTTTTCTGTATATTTGTTTATATTTTTATATTTAAACTCTACATGAAAGCAGCAGAGGAAATAAAACCTTTTTCTGTTTATTACGAGCACAAACATTATCAACATTTACAACAAATTCACAAACACAGAGACGGATCAAACTGAAGCTTTAAATAAAAACTAAATATCTTTTATTCTCAACAACAACATTTATTTAAACATCGAACCCAAACTCTGCATTAACTCTTATAACATTTCATTTCCTCCTTAAACTCTTTAAACTTTGATTTTTTTACAGATTTTTACAAACACAGCGCCCCCTGCTGCTCCTCACACGTATTTACACCGACCAATCAGACTTCAGCTTTTTAACCTGAACAAACTGTTGACGTGGATGATGAGTCATGCTTTCATGCTGGACCAAACAGGAAGTGACATCAGGGGAGAGATGGTCGTGAGGGGACGACTGTTTCCTGTCTTTGTGCTAAGCTACGCTAAGCTACGCTAAGCTACGCTAAGCTACGCTAACACCAGGTTTACGTCAAATAGTCTCTGATGCTGTGGACACGGTTACCACGGCAACAACAAATGACTTCTCTTTGGTTGCTATGGGGATCAAAGTGATGGGGCAGTGACAGGTGGTTGCTATGGAGACCTGTGTGTGTTTATATGTGTGTGTGTGTGCGTGTGTGTGTGTGTGTTTATATGTGTGTGTGTGTGTGTGTGTGTGTGTGTGTTTATATGTGTGTGTGTGTGTGTGTGTGTGTGTGTGTGTGTGTGTGTTGCTCCTGTCAGTCTCATGATCACAGATCAGTTTGTTGTTTCCGTTGTTTATAGTTTTTTTTATTCGTGTGTCGTCAGATTTAAATGTCATGAATTTACACGTCTCAGTGACGAAGTGGCGTTGGGGAGGTGGCGTTGGGGAAGTGGCGTTGGGGAAGTGGTAGCCATGTTGGGACAGTACATGGCGTGCTGCTGTGTTTCCGTGGTTACGCCTCTAGCAGGCCTTGCCCTCCAGCAGCAGCAGCCTCAGCAGCGTCCGCGCCGCGGCCAGCAGGGCGCCGTGTAACGCGTACTGAGCGATGAGCGCTCCAAAGCCGCGGTAGAAGCCGCTCACGCCCTCTTTGCGGCGGATGGCGTGGAGGCAGTCGGAGTAGCCGTCATACTGCGTGTTGACAGGAAGGACCAGAGGGCTTCCTCCGTTTCCCGCAGCGACCACGCCATCGGTGGCGTCGATGATGGTGCGCGTACCCTGCAGGCCGAGGCGATGCAGCGCCGTCTCCAGAGGAAACAACACCACGTCAGCCACCAGAGACCCCGCCCACGCCGCCGCCAGCTCGGGGAAGTAAGCGTCCAGGGGGTTGGAGGGGTCGGCCCTCTGCTTCCTGCCCCTCTGGTGCAGCCACAGCGCCGCCCGCTGGATGGAGGCGGTGATGGCGTAGCGCATGATGGCGTGCAGGGCGGCGGGCAGCAGCAGCGAGCTGAGAGGAAGCAGACGGCGGCTGTGAGGAGCGCCGACGCCAAACAGACGAGTCAAACCTTCACGGAGACAATCCAGCAGCCCCGAGGACGCTTCGTCACGCACGATCTCGCTCTGAGGAGAAGAAACACCTGACATCAGAACCAGGACCAGGACCAGAGACCAGGACCAAGACCAAGGCCAGGACCAGGACCAGAGACCAGAACCAGGACCAGGACCAGGACCAGAGACCAGGACCAGGACCAGGACCAGAGACCAACAACATGAGCTTTTATTCTGAAAATGTCCTGACAGGAAACACCTGCCAGGTCACTCTGATCATCATCGTCACTCACCTGCACCGTCTCAATCAGGCTGGCACAGTAAAACGGGAGAGCGACTACAGCGGTCAACCTGAGAGAGAGAGAGAGAGAGAGAGAGAGAGGACAGGTGAGAACAGGTGAGAACAGGTGAGAACAGGTGAGAACAGGTGAGAACAGGTGAGCACAGGTGAGAACAGGTGAGAACAGGAGAGAACAGGTGAGACCAGGTGAGCACAGGTGAGAACAGGTGAGAACAGGAGAGAACAGGTGAGAAAGGAAAAGTGAACTGACCCTTTAAGCAGTAAATGTCCCGCCAGCTGGTTCCAGCTCCACCTGTGAGGAAGTTCCCTGTGACGACAACAACAACGTTACACTGATCAGGTTACAGTCAGATTACAGCAGAACTACAGTCAGACACCGACAGCTGGGTGTTGCTGTTACCGTGGTAACGGTGTGAGCTCACTGATGATCCCCTCGGCCCCCAGTGAGATGCCGTGAACGATGAAGGTGCTGCCCATCCCCTTCCACAGAGCTTTGGGACCCTTCAGAAAAACATGTTTTAACAAACAGAGATTATAACGAGTTTATCTCCCTGTGACATCACTTCCTCTCACCTGAGCCTTAGTGATTGAGTACATCACAGCCACGGCAGTGAATGGGGTCAGGTGGTAACTGCGAGCGTGGTAGTTCACCTGAGACCAACAACCAATCAGAGGAAAACAAAAGGTGAAAAAGGAAAAATACAAATGAAAAAATCTATGATGTCACAGCTACAGAGCTCCGACAGCCAATCACAGAGCAGCACAACAAGCAGGTGAGCTCATACCTGACACTGTCTGCGGAAGACGATACAGGGGTGAGCCAGGACGTTTTCTGTGAACAGGCTGCACACACACGCACACACACACACACACACACATAAATGCACACACACACACACACACACACACACACACACACACACACACACACAGTGTTGTCTGTCAGCCTCATCAAACTGTTTATTAGTTTTAATGATTTGTTTCATAATGAAACTGTGAATTTGATAAAAACAAAACTGAAATAAAATAAAAAGGAAATTTTCTCCAACCTGACGAGTCCAATTCCAAACCCTGCGAATCGATTGAGCTGCTCTGAAAAAGAAGAAAAGATTAATAAACATTAGCAGCAAAGCTACAAACAGTTAGCTCTGTCACTGTTAGCCTGTTAGCTTTTCCCGTTCACTTACTGTTTGTTGTTAGCATCAGAGCTAACTAGCTTATCTCACTCTCTGCCTGTTAGTCTTTCACAATAATAATATTACATTTAATTTAAAAGCGCCTTTTGGACACCCAATGTCTCTGTACAGAAGAGAAAAACAGAATAAAATAGAAAAACAAACAGGAAAGGAGCCTGTTAGCCTTTAGCCTTTAGCTCCACTCTCCGGCCCTCACACCGACCCACCTGCAGGTGGAACCCCGGGCTGAGGAGCCTCCCAGGCGGCTGCAGCTCCGGGACCTCCGGCCTCTCCCAGGGACTCGTCGTACTGCGGTGTCCGCTCTCCGTGGTGCAGGTTCCGGCTCCCCGGGATGTCGGGCGGCGTGGTGACCCAGTGGTGGGGGTGCAGCTCCGCGGGGGCCCCGGCGCTCCTCACCGGGTAACTGGCCCCGTACAGCGGGTCATCGCGGCCTCGGAAGCCGAGTCCGTCGAAGCTGTCCGGGCGCCTGGAGGCCATGGGGGGTCGGTGCGGGGGGAGAGCGAGAGAGGACCGGGTCACGGGAGCCAGGAGGCTTCACAGCGGACACATGCACGGACAACAACGGGACGAACCGCAGAAAGAGAGAAACCGTCCTGACAGTTTGACCCAGACTCACACACCTGTCACCTGCTACCCGGAAACACTGCTTCACTTCCGGCAACGAGCAGACGTCACTGCTCGGTGCTGCCGCCTACAGGTGAGTTCACCTGTTTACATTCACACATCTGTTTGAAGAACAATTTCTATTTGATTTAATCTCCTTTTTTATTTATGTAAAATCTAACTTTCTGAGAGGCTGAGTTTAGTGTTTTCTTTCTCAGTGAAACATCAAAATAAACAATTTACAGAAATAATTTAATCAATGTAGAATGAGTCTCTATAACATCTGGATTAGCTGTGTGTGTGTGTGTGTGTGTGTGTGTGTGTGTGTGTGTGATCATTTCCTTCACACAGACGACAAAACCAGGACAAGTTTCCTCATCAAGTTTATTCAGTTTTTTTTTTTATTCCAGCATTTGAGACATTTTAACATCGAAACAAAAATTTTTCCTTCATCGACTTCATTTAAAGACACAGAGACGATCAAATTCACACTGAGACACACACACACACACACACACACACTGCTCTTCTGAGGGTGTGTGTGTGTGTGTAAACCGTCCACATGGTGGCGCTGTGCTCCCTTCACTCAACACTTCAACAGCTGTTTCCAGAATAAAAGTCCAGTAACTGGAATCTGTCCCTGAAACCTGATTGGTCCAGTGAATTATCCCCGCCCACCTCTCAGTGTGAACCAATAAGAAACAACCACAATAACTCACAATGACATCACAGAAGTCAGAGGACGATCAAGACGCCGTCCACGCTCGGTTTTTGGATTTTTGGCCTTTTCTATAGTTCCTGACCTCTGACCTCTTACATCATCATCATCATCATCATCATCATCATCATCATCACGCCTGTGAGGAGCGGAAACGCCGCGCGGCCGCCGTCAGCACGTTAAGGCAGCAGGTGTCGGTTTAAGGCCGACGGTGGCCGAGGACGAGAGCACGTTTAAAAATGTTTATACAAACTTAATTTATATTCATGACTCATCATCAAAGATTTTACAGAAACAATAAACAAAAATCTGCTGTTTGATTATCTGAGCTCTGATTGGCTGCTCAGCCTCGTTAAAAAACGTGATTTTCAGAAAAAACGGTTTGTGGTGAAACAAATTTAAAACGTTTGTTGTGAAAACAGAAATCCAGATGAAACTTTTAATGTTTCTGATTCATATTTATGTTTTTCTACGTTAGCAGCTCAGTAAAAGACGAGTTGCGTATAAAAGCTTGACGGGCCGACGCTGACGTCGTCATGGCACCAGAAGAATAAAAAAAAACATCATGATGTGATTTGGCCAATCAGAAACCTCTGAGGTAATCTGAGCTGTGATTGGTCGGCTCGCCTACCAGCAGGAATTCAAACTGAAGAAAAATAGATAAAAAATTATGATATTGACAAAAATGCCGACGATCAGTGTTTTTGTGTTAACGCTAATTTCTCTACGTTAGTGTGAGTATGCTAACCTATAACGGTGTTACCATGGTTACACAGAAACATTAGTCATTAGTGTCGCTAATATCTGCTAACTCAGTTTCCCGCCAACATTCTGGGATTTGTAGTCCTAGCGTTGCTAACGAGCTCACAGAGTTGACATTAGCGTTTCTTCGTGATCAGCAGATATCAAACAGGCCGACGCTCACTCATGGCAGCGAGCAGCGGGCAGGCGGCGGCTCGCTAATGGCAGTGCTCGGTGATGTCGACCACCACCGCTTTTCGCCAGCTGAACAGGAAGTAGCCCATCCCGGCGCCGGCTGCCACGGCGATGCAGAGGTAGGCGTTGTAGGTCATGAAGACGAGCATCAGGAAGTAGCTGACGACCACCTGGACGATGTGCAGCAGCGTCTGCAGGAAGTGGGCGGGGCTTAACATCCGCTGTCTGAGAAATAAGAGCGGTTAGCATTAGCGTCAAAATTCTCTGACGTGTTTGCTCATTAGCATCAGTAGCATTAGCATTAGGATGCTGAAATTTGTGAAACTTTTTTTTACTGCTAGCAGCATTAGCTTTAGCACACTGAAAAACATAGCTTAGCTCCAGATGCGCTAATGACTGAGAACAGCTGTTAGCTTTGTTAGCATTTACGTTAGAAACAATAACAAATGTTAGCCCATTAGCTTAGCATCTTCACTCATGTAGCATCCTTAAAAAAACAGAAACCGCTCTGCTGTTAGCGTTAGCTTGTTAGCCTCAGTGGTTATTTATCATTATTTCATTTTTAATATGTAAGTAATTTTTCAAAATATGATGCTTGAATGAAAATCTTAGGAAGCAAAATAAAGTTTAAACAGAAACAAAGTTAAAGAATGAAAGAAATGACGTTTTCAAAAAAGCTGTGAGTGGAAACAGAGAGACAGCGCCCCCCACAGGGCAGAGACAGAAGCAGAGTTTTCAGGTCTGTGCTGCTCGGATTCGTCTGAACAGCTGAGTCATGTTTCCGTCTGTGACAGGAAACAGCTGAGTCATGTTTCTGTCTGTGACAGGAAACAGCTGAGTCATGTTTCCATCTGTGACAGGAAACAGCTGAGTCATGTTTCCGTCTGTGACAGGAAACAGCTGAGTCATGTTTCTGTCTGTGACAGGAAACCGAACTTTCTGGTTTAAATCAGAGCCGCACAGAAAAACTACAAACATGTCCTCCTCCGTTTGACTTCATTTCCTGTTTATAATTGAGACGCTCCAATCAGAACCTGTTCCAGCTCATTAATTATTCATCAGCCGTCTGATTGGTCTGAACTGTCGGATCAGAGCGTCTGAAGAACCAGAACCAGAACAGGATGAGACCCGGACCCTGGACACTTTGTTACCTGTACGAGCGTCTTGAGAGGCGGGACTTAAGGTCACCAGGAAGCTCCGCCCCCTCCACGCCCTGACTGTCATGTTTGTGACGTGAGAGAAATAATCCTGACATTATTAACATTAAAGCGTGTTTGTGTGTCCCTGCGGTCTGTCAGTGATGTCATCGTGCGTGACTCCACCTACCCGACCGTCTTGTGCGTCTCCATCAGCACCGTCCCGTCCGCCCCCGGCAGCGGCATCGAGTTGTAGCGGACGTTGACCTGACTGCGGCGCAGCAGCGTCTCCCGACCCATCTTCAGCCCCTCGTACAGGACGGCCAACAGGAAGACGCCGATACACGCGCCCACCATCTCTGATTGGACGACAGGGAGGAGGGGGCGTGNCACACACACACACACACACACACACACACACACACACACACACAGTGTTGTCTGTCAGCCTCATCAAACTGTTTATTAGTTTTAATGATTTATTCATAATGAAACTGTGAATTTAATTTAAAAAAACTGAAATAAAATAAAAAGGGAATTTTCTCAGACCTGACGAGTCCAATTCCAAACCCTGCGAATCGATTGAGCTGCTCTGAAAAAGAAGAAAAGATTAATAAACATTAGCAGCAAAGCTACAAACAGTTAGCTCTGTCACTGTTAGCCTGTTAGCTTTTCCCGTTCACTTACTGTTTGTTGTTAGCATCAGAGCTAACTAGCTTATCTCACTCTCTGCCTGTTAGTCTTTCACAATAATAATATTACATTTAATTCAAAAGCGCCTTTTGAACACCCAATGTCGCTGTACAGAAGAGAAAAACAGAATAAAATAGAAAAACAAACAGGAAAGGAGCCTGTTAGCCTTTAGCTTTAGCTCCACTCTCCGGCCCTCGCACCGACCCACCTGCAGGTGGAACCCCGGGCTGAGGAGCCTCCCAGGCGGCTGCAGCTCCGGGACCTCCGGCCTCTCCCAGGGACTCGTCGTACTGCGGTGTCCGCTCTCCGTGGTGCAGGTTCCGGCTCCCCGGGATGTCGGGCGGCGTGGTGACCCAGTGGTGGGGGTGCAGCTCCGCGGGGGCCCCGGCGCTCCTCACCGGGTAACTGGCCCCGTACAGCGGGTCATCGCGGCCTCGGAAGCCGAGTCCGTCGAAGCTGTCCGGGCGCCTGGAGGCCATGGGGGGTCGGTGCGGGGGGAGAGCGAGAGAGGACCGGGTCACGGGAGCCAGGAGGCTTCACAGCGGACACATGCACCGACAACAACGGGACGAACCGCAGAAAGAGAGAATCCGTCCTGACAGTTTGACCCAGACTCACACACCTGTCACCTGCTACCCGGAAACACTGCTTCACTTCCGGCAACGAGCAGACGTCACTGCTCGGTGCTGCCGCCTACAGGTGAGTTCACCTGGTTACATTCACACATCTGTTTAAACAACAATTTCTATTTGATTTAATCTCCTTTTTTATTTGTTTTATGTAAAATCTAACTTTCTGAGAAGCTGAGTTTAGTGTTGTCTTTCTCAGTGAAACATCAAAATAAACAATTTACAGAAATAATTTAATCAATGTAGAATGAGTCTCTATAACATCTGGATTAGCTCTGTGTGTGTGTGTGTGTGTGTGTGTGTGATCATTTCCTTCACACAGACGACAAAACCAGGAAAAGTTTCCTCATCAAGTTTATTCAGTTTTTTTTTTATTCCAGCATTTGAGACATTTTAACATCGAAACAAAATTTTTTCCTTCATCGACTTCATTTAAAGACACAGAGACGATCAAATTCACACTGAGACACACACACACACACACACACACACACACACACACACACACAGCTACTCTGAGTGTGTGTGTGTGTAAACCGTCCACGTGGTGGCGCTGTGCTCCCTTCACTCAACACTTCAACAGTTGTTTCCAGAATAAAAGTCCAGTAACTGGAATCTGTCCCTGAAACCTGATTGGTCCAGTGAATTATCCCCGCCCACCTCTCAGTGTGAACCAATAAGAAACAACCACAATAACTCACAATGACATCACAGAAGTCAGAGGACGATCAAGACGCCGTCCACGCTCGGTTTTTGGATTTTTGGCCTTTTCTTTAGTTCCTGACCTCTGACCTCTTACATCATCATCATCATCATCATCATCATCATCATCATCATCATCATCATCACGCCTGTGAGGAGCAGAAACGCCGCGCGGCCGCCGTCAGCACGTTAAGGCAGCAGGTGTCGGTTTAAGGCCGACGGTGGCCGAGGACGAGAGCACGTTTAAAAATGTTTATACAAACTTAATTTATATTCATGACTCATCATTAAAGATTTTACAGGAACAATAAACAAAAATCTGCTGTTTGATTATCTGAGCTCTGATTGGCTGCTCAGCCTCGTTAAAAAACGTGATTTTCAGAAAAAACGGTTTGTGGTGAAAAAAATTTAAAACGTTTGTTGTGAAAACAGAAATCCAGATGAAACTTTTAATGTTTCTGATTCATATTTATGTTTTTCTACGTTAGCAGCTCAGTAAAAGACGAGTTGCGTATAAAAGCTTGACGGGCCGACGCTGACGTCGTCATGGCACCAGACGAATAAAAAAAAACATCATGATGTGATTTGGCCAATCAGAAACCTCTGAGGTAATCTGAGCTGTGATTGGTCGGCTCGCCTACCAGCAGGAATTCAAACTGAAGAAAAATAGATAAAAAATTATGATATTGACAAAAATGCCGACGATCAGTGTTTTTGTGTTAACGCTAATTTCTCTACGTTAGTGTGAGTATGCTAACCTAGAACGGTGTTACCATGGTTACACAGAAACATTAGTCATTAGTGTCGCTAATATCTGCTAACTCAGTTTCCCGCCAACATTCTGGGATTTGTAGTCCTAGCGTTGCTAACGAGCTCACAGAGTTGACATTAGCGTTTCTTCGTGATCAGCAGATATCAAACAGGCCGACGCTAACACGACGCTAACCCGCCGCTCACTCATGGCAGCTAGCAGCGGGCAGGCGGCGGCTCGCTAATGGCAGTGCTCGGTGATGTCGACCACCACCGCTTTTCGCCAGCTGAACAGGAAGTAGCCCATCCCGGCGCCGGCTGCCACGGCGATGCAGAGGTAGGCGTTGTAGGTCATGAAGACGAGCATCAGGAAGTAGCTGACGACCACCTGGACGATGTGCAGCAGCGTCTGCAGGAAGTGGGCGGGGCTTAACATCCGCTGTCTGAGAAATAAGAGCGGTTAGCATTAGCGTCAAAATTCACTGACGTGTTTGGTCATTAGCATCAGTAGCATTAGCATTAGGATGCTGAAATTTGTGAAACTTTTTTTACTGCTAGCAGCATTAGCTTTAGCACACTGAAAAACATAGCTTAGCTCCAGATGCGCTAATGACTGAGAACAGCTGTTAGCTTTGTTAGCATTTACGTTAGAAACAAACAATAACAAATGTTAGCCCATTAGCTTAGCATCTTCACTCATGTAGCATCCTTAAAAAACCAGAAACCGCTCTGCTGTTAGCGTTAGCTTGTTAGCCTCAGTAGTTATTTATTGTTATTTCATTTTTAATATGTAAATAATTTTTCAAAATATGATGCTTGAATGAAAATCTTAGGAAGCAAAATAAAGTTTAAACATAGAAACAAAGTTAAAGAATGAAAGAAATGACGTTTTCAAAAAAGCTGTGAGTGGAAACAGAGAGACAGTGCCCCCCACAGGGCAGAGACAGAAGCAGAGTTTTCAGGTCTGTGCTGCTCGGATTCGTCTGAACAGCTGAGTCATGTTTCCATCTGTGACAGGAAACAGCTGAGTCATGTTTCCGTCTGTGACAGGAAACAGCTGAGTCATGTTTCCATCTGTGACAGGAAACAGCTGAGTCATGTTTCCATCTGTGACAGGAAACAGCTGAGTCATGTTTCTGTCTGTGACAGGAAACAGCTGAGTCATGTTTCCGTATGTGACAGGAAACAGCTGAGTCATGTTTCCGTATGTGACAGGAAACAGCTGAGTCATGTTTCTGTCTGTGACAGGAAACCGAACTTTCTGGTTTGAATCAGAGCCGCACAGAAAAACTACAAACATGTCCTCCTCCGTTTGACTTCACTTCCTGTTTATAATTAAGACGCTCCAATCAGAACCTGTTTCAGCTCATTAATTATTCATCAGCCGTCTGATTGGTCTGAACTGTCGGATCAGAGCGTCTGAAGAACCAGAACCAGAACAGGATGAGACCCGGACCTTGGACACTTTGTTACCTGTACGAGCGTCTTGAGAGGCGGGACTTAAGGTCACCAGGAAGCTCCGCCCCCTCCACGCCCTGACTGTCATGTTTGTGACGTGAGAGAAATAATCCTGACATTATTAACATTAAAGCGTGTTTGTGTGTCCCTGCGGTCTGTCAGTGATGTCATCGTGCGTGACTCCACCTACCCGACCGTCTTGTGCGTCTCCATCAGCACCGTCCCGTCCGCCCCCGGCAGCGGCATCGAGTTGTAGCGGACGTTGACCTGACTGCGGCGCAGCAGCGTCTCCCGACCCATCTTCAGCCCCTCGTACAGGACGGCCAACAGGAAGACGCCGATACACGCGCCCACCATCTCTGATTGGACGACAGGGAGGAGGGGGCGTGGTCAGAGTTTAAAGGAAAATCATAAACGTTAATAATCGATAAAGACGATCGTCAGCGGCGTCTGACCTCCAGGAGAGTTGATGAGCAGCCCCGTGAACAGCAGCTCCACGTTCTCATAACCGAAGTAGAAGGTCATCACCTAGGCAACGACAGGCGCCGCGTTAGCACGTTAGCCATCAGGACACACGCTAACACATGAAGCTAACAGTTAGCATGTCTCACCATCCCGCCGTGACCTTCGTGACCGTTTCCTCCGCCGCCGTGGTCGTGACCGTTGGTGGTGGGCGGGGCCATGGTGTTGTGGTGGTGGGCGTGGTCTGTCTCCATGGTGCTGTGGTTGATGTGGTGACTGTGATCCATGACTACAGGAAACACACAACAGCACTTCCTGTTAGAGGAACAACACTTCCTGTTAGAGGAACAGCACTTCCTGTTAGAGGAACAACACTTCCTGTTAGAGGAACAGCACTTCCTGTTAGAGGAACATCACTTCCTGTTAGAGGAACAGCACTTCCTGTTAGAGGAATAGCACTTCCTGTTAGAGGAACATCACTTCCTGTTAGAGGAATAGCACTTCCTGTTAGAGGAACAACACTTCCTGTTAGAGGAACAGCACTTCCTGTTAGAGGAATAGCACTTCCTGTTAGAGGAACATCACTTCCTGTTAGAGGAACAGCACTTCCTGTTAGAGGAATAGCACTTCCTGTTAGAGGAACAACACTTCCTGTTAGAGGAACAGCACTTCCTGTTGAAAGTGATAGAGTGATGGAGTGAAAAAGTGAAGAAGTGAGATAGAGTGAGATAGAGTGAAAAAGTGAGATAGAGTGAAAAAGTGAGATAGAGTGATAGAGTGAGATAGAGTGAAAAAGTGAGAGAGTGAAAAAGTGAGAGAGTGAAAAAATGAAAATGTGAGATAGAGTGAAAAAGTGAGATAGAGTGATGGAGTGAAAGTGAAGAAGTTGTAAAGCGACAGAAAGGTGGTCGGGAGTGTTTCTCTCTCTCTCTCTCTCTCTCTTACCTGGCTCCTCTCCTCGCTCGTCCTGGCGTTTCAGCGGCGAGATGCAGACTGAACGCTAACATCACACTGACCGCCACCCAACACGAGCGTTACCACGGAAACAGCCTGATGAGGAACCACAGACCCTTCTCTCTAATCTGATTGGCTGTCAGGCCCTTAGGCTACAGGAGCTGGAACGAGCCAATCAGAGCACACGAAATGATCTGTGTTCCATCAGCCAATTAGATTTAAGCGCCATTGACATTAACGGGAAGGTCGGCCATCGCCGCCAGCTACACTTAACTTCCTGTGTGACATCAGCAGCAGCTCTGGTTTAACGCCAACAGGTCTGACCTGGAGCTGGGGGCGGAGCCACAGAGCGGCGTTCTCTCCATCACTAACAGGAAGAAAAGTTTCACTGAAGATCAAAGTCTGTGACACGACCTGGACTCACCTGGAACACCTGCAGCTGTGTGAGCCAATCACAGAGCAGCAGCAACGTGTCTGAACTTTGACCCCAGGACACACACACACACACACACACACACACACACACACACACACACACACACACACCTGTCAGAGTGAACCCAGGATGGAACATGAACTCTCTGCTCAGGTAAAACTGTACGATAACAAACACCTGGAGCAGGTGATGAAACACGGAGCCTGATTGGTCAGAAAGAAGGACTGAGATTTAAGCTGCAACCACACACACACACACACACACACACACACAAACAATTTTTTAACAACTGAGCTCGCACACCACAGTGACGTCATCCTCGGTGTCCTCACCTGTCCAGGTGTTTTTTTCTCATGTTGTTATCTGTGATTTAACAGCCTCGTGCGCACTAACCTGTGATGAGCTCGTGCTGTAAACACACCTGTCTTTGATCTCACCTACTTTCATTCTGTTATTAAACGCACGCACGCGCATCGCTTCAGCTGGACACATGCCCAAAGATCGCGAGATTTCCTGTCAAACTCTGCTCGGGACTCGAACCACAAACACAAACAGCTCTGACCTCAGGTTCATCAGGTAACAACAGGTAACAACAGGTNCACTTCCTGTTAGAGGAACAGCACTTCCTGTTAGAGGAACAACACTTCCTGTTAGAGGAACAACACTTCCTGTTAGAGGAACAGCACTTCCTGTTAGAGGAACAACACTTCCTGTTAGAGGAACAGCACTTCCTGTTAGAGGAACAGCACTTCCTGTTAGAGGAACAACACTTCCTGTTAGAGGAACAGCACTTCCTGTTAGAGGAACAGCACTTCCTGTTAGAGGAACAGCACTTCCTGTTGAAAGTGGTAGAGTGATAGAGTGAAAAAGTGAGATAGAGTGATAGAGTGATGGAGTAAAAAAGTGAGATAGAGTGATAGAGTGATAGAGTGAAAAAGTGAGATAGAGTGATAGAGTGATAGAGTGAAAAAGTGAGATAGAGTGATAGAGTGATGGAGTAAAAAAGTGAGATAGAGTGATAGAGTGATGGAGTGAAAAAGTGAGATAGAGTGATAGAGTGAAAAGGTGTGATAGAGTGATGGAGTGAAAAGGTGAGATAGAGTGATGGAGTGAAAAAGTGAGATAGAGTGATAGAGTGAGAGAGTGAAAAAGTGAGATAGAGTGATAGAGTGAAAAGGTGTGATAGAGTGATGGAGTGAAAAGGTGAGATAGAGTGATGGAGTGAAAAAGTGAGATAGAGTGATAGAGTGATGGAGTGAAAAAGTGAGATAGAGTGATAGAGTGAAAAGGTGTGATAGAGTGATGGAGTGAAAAAGTGAGATAGAGTGAGATAGAGTGATGGAGTGAAAAAGTGAGATAGAGTGATAGAGTGAGATAGAGTGATGGAGTGAAAGTGAAGAAGTTGTAAAGTGACAGAATCGGGGTCGGGAGTGTTTCTCTCTCTCTCTCTCTCTTACCTGGCTCCTCTCCTCGCTCGTCCTGGCGTTTCAGCGGCGAGAAGCAGACTGAACGCTAACATCACACTGACCGCCACCCAACACGAGCGTTACCACGGAAACAGCCTGATGAGGAACCACAGACCCTTCTCTCTAATCTGATTGGCTGTCAGGCCCTTAGGCTACAGGAGCAGGAACGAGCCAATCAGAGCACACGAAATGATCTGTGTTCCATCAGCCAATTAGATTTAAGCGCCATTAACATTAACGGGAAGGTCGGCCATCGCCGCCAGCTACACTTAACTTCCTGTGTGACATCAGCAGCAGCTCTGGTTTAACGCCAACAGGTCTGACCTGGAGCTGGGGGCGGAGCCACAGAGCGGCGTTCTCTCCATCACTAACAGGAAGAAAAGTTTCACTGAAGATCAAAGTCTGTGACACGACCTGGACGTACCTGGAACACCTGCAGCTGTGTGAGCCAATCACAGAGCAGCAGCAACGTGTCTGAACTTTGACCCCAGGACTGTGTGTGTGTGTGTGTGTGTGTGTGTGTGTGTGTGTGTGTGTGTGTGTGTGTGGACAGTCTCACTTGGGTCCTACCTTGTACTTGAGAGACGAGTCCATTTTGACATGCTATTGTTTGTGGACCTCCAGGTGATTAAACACGGAGCCTGATTGGTCAGAAAGAAGGACTGAGATTTAAGCTGCAACCACACACAGTGTGTGTGTGTGTGTGTGTGTGTGTGTGTTTGTTAAAAAATTGTTGACTCGAGCGTGTGGTGTCACTGCAGTAGGAGCCACAGGAGTGGACAGGTCCACAAAAAAAGAGTACAACAATAGACACTAAATTGTCGGAGCACGCGTGATTGGACACTACTCGAGCACGACATTTGTGTGGACAGAAACTAGAGTGGATGATTCATTCTGTTATTAAACGCACGCACGCGCATCGCTTCAGCTGGACACATGCCCAAAGATCGCGAGATTTCCTGTCAAACTCTGCTCGGTACTCGAACCACAAACACAAACAGCTCTGACCTCAGGTTCATCAGGTAACAACAGGTAACAACAGGTCACAACGGCGGAGAGCGCGCGGACACCTGTGACCCCCCCCCACACACACACACACCTGTGACATCCACGAGACTTATTTGAGTTTGAGACAGAAACAGAGTTTACAGCAGAGGTCACACACACACACTCACACACTCAAACATTCACACACACACACACACACACACACACACACACACACTCACACACACACACTCACTCACCTGTCTCTGCTCTCTCCTCAGGTGTCTCAGGTGAGTCTTGTGTAAAAAATAAACTCTGCTCTTTTTTAACTTCTCTCCGTCTCTCTCTCTGCTGCGCCGCCGCTTCCGTACGTCATGACGTATTGACGCAGAGCGTGGTGGGGGGGGGAGCCTAACGGGGCAGAGGAAACCAATCAGAGGACGAGCTGAGGGCCGAGGGGCGGGGCTTAGAGGAGCCACGTATGTGCTGTTTGTTGGAGGAGGTCAGGTGATCAGCGCGTGAGGGGGGGGGGGCATGGTGGAGGAAACAAAGGCTGAAAATATTTTAATTATTATAATTATTCCTCCACTCAATCATTGTTTATGACTCATCTGTTAAAACTTCAGGTTCATCTTTAAACACTTTACAGGAAACAATAATTAAATGTGTGAATTTATTTCTTCCTCCTGTTTCCTCCAGATTTAGATGAACTGATTTACTCTGATTTACTATAAATTACTCTGGTTTACTTTAAATTACTCTGGTTTACTCTGCTCTGTCTGTTCTGATTATTTAATACAAGGTGAAAATTGTCTTTTTCTATTTTCTCCTTCTTTTGTGAGGATGTTTCAAACATTTTCAGATTTATTTTCCGATCACTTTTGTGATCTATGGTCTGATAAATCTCATTTCCATAAAACTATCCCTCTTCTTTCAGTAAAAAAAGCAAAAATTCTGATTTTTTTTTTGCATTAAGTTGATTATCAGAGCTACAAAAATTGATGTAAAATCTCAAACAGGTTTATGTCAAAGTGCAAGATGCTATAAATTTATATAAAACATAATTAAAAAAAAAAAAGTCATAACTAATTTTAAATGCAAATATCATGAAACCATTCACGTAATATTCAAGGACTTTTTTATGACAGTAATGAGAAACTTTAAATCAGGATTAACAGGGTTAAAAGCTCAAAGACACAAAGGAGAAACAGACAAGGACATTTTAATTCACATTTCATCAGAGACCGAAGGTTGGCACGAAAAAAAGAGAATTATTAAAAACTCAGAGATCGTTGACGAGGTTGATGTTTAAAAACGTGACGATTAAAGTATTTGGAGAAATTCTTCCTCTGTTCGTATTTACTTTCATTATTCATTATTTTAGTTTATTTGAGTTATTTATTTTAGTTCAATTATTATTTGGTGATAATACATTTATTACTATTTCCATTATTCCTGTTGTCATTATATTATGGGATGTGGATGTGATGTGGTTACTACAGATTGTTCTTCATTAAACAGATTATTTACTAAACTCCAGATTATTTGATTCTCTCAGGTTGTGTTTGTGAGCAGAGCGCCCCCTGCTGGTCTCCGGTTCCCTTTCAGGTCAGTCCACAGCCAATCACAGAGCAGAGTCACACGGTTCAGCCAATCACAGAGCAGAGTCACACGGTTCAGCCAATCAGAGAGCAGAGTCACACGGTTCAGCCAATCAGCAAACACTTTAATTTCATTGTTTCCATGTTCACGTCACAAACATCTACAGGAAGTCAACCACAAAAAAAGAACAGACGCACAAGAGTTTCACAATAAAAGCCTTCACAGACCAGGGCTGAGCTGAGGCTCCTGATTGGAGCAGAGAGTTGAACAACCAATGACATCACCGTGTTATATTCACTATGACTCATCCTGACGCCTGATTGGCTGATTTTACTCTCAGACTAAGACTTTTATTTTGGTAGATTCAGGAAGTGTTTTTACAGTCAAACAACAAAATGAGCCTTGATATTAATAAATACATCGCAAACATCCAAACAGCAACAACATTTACCACCGTGAAGCAGGGAAACAGGAAGTGATAAACTCTGCACCTTCAAAATAAAGTTATCTGCAGGAACAAAAACATGGATTCTACTTAAACGATGTTTCCGAAGCGAACGTGCTGACGTCCATGTTGTGTTTGCCCCGCCCCCTGCCGCCTCAGCGTCTTCCTGGCCCCGCCCCCTCAGCCGGCTACACGGTAGTTGGCGTGAAACTCGGGCTGGATGTCGCAGACTCGCCGCAGCAGCTCGCCCAGCACCGTGTCCTTGTTACCACGGAAACTGTTCTGGATACGACCCATCCGCTCGGCCGTGTCCCGGTCCACCTCCACCGCGCTGTTACCGTGGGAACCGAGAGCCTGAAACCACAGGAAATCAAAGTTAAAGATGGGAGCACTTTCAAAATAAAAGCACTTAAAGACAAAGCTGACAAAAAACGTGAAATAAATAAATAAAAGTAAGAAACAAAGGCCACAGTTTAAAGTGTTGTTTGTTTATTGTGTTGTTTTCTGTGGTGTTGTTGGTGTTGATGTTGTGTACAGTGTTGTTGTTGATGTTTGTTGTTGTTGTTGTTTGTTGTTGTTGTGGACGTACAGCTGCCTCTTTGGTCTTGAACTCTTTCTCTCTCTGCAGACGATACTGTTCGATCTCAGCCTGAGCCTCCTCCTTCGCCTGCTTCAGACGACGGTTCTTACCTGAACACACACACACACACACACACACACACACACACACACACACACACACACACACACACACACACACAGCTTGATTGAATCACTCTGATTGGATCTCTGACTCTGTTCCTGTTTCCCATGATGCTCTGCGGCTGACTCACTGTCAGCATCTGTTTTTATTTTTAACTGATTTTAAACTTGGAGACTAAACTGAGGAAAAACAAACCTGTTCATGGAAAAGTCAAAAACCACAGAAACATTATTGTGTTTCAGTCTGGAAAACAGGGAGAATTAAAAACAGGAAATATCTGATCATTTAAAAAATAAAGATTAAATCAAATCAAACCAAGTGTTTAAGATTCTGTTTGGTCCAGATTCGGTTTCTGTTTGTCCTGTTTTTAGCTGAATCTTCTGAATCATCCCTGAGTTTTTCTCTGAGTCTTTTCCTCCACGATCACCACCTGTTTCTGTCTGAGCCCGGAGCTCAGAGCCGGGCTGTGTGCAGCTCTAAACCCGCCTCTCTGGTTCTGTGCTCCGGGCCTGTGTGGATCTCTAACCCGCCTCTCTGGTTCTGTGCTCCGGGCCTGTGTGGATCTCTAACCCGCCTCTCTGGTTCTGTGCTCCGGGCCTGTGTGGATCTCTAACCCGCCTCTCTGGTTCTGTGCTCCGGGCCTGTGTGGATCTCTAACCCGCCTCTCTGGTTCTGTGCTCCGGGCCTGTGTGGATCTCTAACCCGCCTCTCTGGCTCGGTGCTCCGGGCCCGTGTTTAGCTCGCTGCCCCGGCCTGTGGTGCTCGCTGCCCCGGCCTGTGGTGCTCGCTGCCCCGGCCTGTGGTACTCGCTGCCCCGGCCTGTGGTACTCACGCTTGCGGGCCTCCGCCACCTTCTCCGCCGCCCTCTTCTCCGCCTGCAGCAGCTGCTGGATGCCCTGGGACTGACTCGCCATGACGGGGATGAAGCTGAAGATGTTGGTGATGAAGAACTGAAGGTCGATGGAGGATTTTCTGCTTCTTCTTCTTTCTGCTGTCAGCTGATCACACGTCACGCTGCGGCTCAGTCACGTGACTCAGTCACGAGGAGAGTTTTTTACATTTGAATGAACTTTATTTGAAAAACAGGAGTTTTCAAATTTGAATAAACTTTATTTGAATAACAGGAGTTTTTACACAGACATGAACAAACATAACGGATTAAATCAGAGGGAATTAGTGTCATCGGGAAAAAAAGAGTTTTTTAATCCAACAACTTTTAAGTAAAAAAATCAGAATTCTGAAAAAAAAGAAGAATTTTGTTACAGATTTCACTGATTTGTATTTTTGTTAGTCTGGAGTGAAACTGATGGAAAAAGTGTTTGTTTCATAGATTCAGGTTTAAATAAATCAGTCATTAGTTCATATAATCTTTATTTTTTATTAAAGCGTTTCCTGTGACATCATTCACCTCTGAACAAACAAAACAACAGAAATCACAAAGTTTGGTTCAGAGAACATGTTTTTACCTCTGTGGTTTTTCTGATAATACACCTGAAACAGAGACGGATCACCTGTCTGTCTGTTCACCTGTCTGTCTGTTTACCTGTCTGTCTGTTCACCTGTCTGTTTACCTGTCTGTTCACCTGTCTGTCTGTTCACCTGTCTGTTCACCTGTCTGTCTGTTCACCTGTCTGTTCACCTGTCTGTTTACCTGACTGTTCACCTGTCTGTTCACCTGTCTGTCTGCTCACCTGTCTGTTTACCTGTCTGTCTGTTCACCTGTCAGTCTGTCTGTCTGTCTGTTCACCTGTCTGTCTGCTCACCTGTCTGTCTGCTCAATTGTCTGTTCACCTGTCTGTCTGCTCAATTGTCTGTTCACCTGTCTGTTTACCTGTCTGTCTGTTCACCTGTCTGTCTGTCTCACATCATCATATTTTGTATTTGAATTAAAAACTTATTTAATTAAATCAAAAAAGAGACAAAATGTAAAAAGAATCATTTATTTGAAAAAGCAAAAGGAAAAAACAAATTTTGCCGTGAAATCACAGTGACATCACAGTGACCTCACAGTGACCTCACAGTGACCTCACAGTGACATCACAGTGACCTCACAGTGACATCACAGTGACCTCACAGTGACCTCACAGTGACATCACTCTGACAGCCACAGTTTGAAGGTCCGGTCGTAGGAGCTGGTGGCGATCAGTTTCCCGTCAGGTGACACGTCCACACCCATCACCTGAAAAACAGGTCACCTGACTGTTATCGTCCAATCAGAGCACAGCTCCAGAACCCACCAATCAGAGAGCAGCTCTCTCACCTTTCCTTCGTGACCAGCCAGCGTCTTCAGAGGCATCCAGCCCGGGTGACTCCACACCTTCGCCGTGTTGTCGTACGCCCCCGTCAACAGGAAGTGACCGTCTGTGGCTGAGGGGAAACAGGATATGAGGTCAGAGACTAACAGGAAGTGACCGTCTGTGGCTGAGGGGAAACAGGATATGAGGTCAGAGACAAACAGGAAGTGACCGTCTGTGGCTGAGGGGAAACAGGATATGAGGTCACAGACTAACAGGAAGTGACCGTCTGTGGCTGAGGGGAAACAGGATATGAGGTCAGAGACAAACAGGAAGTGACCGTCAGTGACTGAGGGGAAACAGGATATGAGGTCAGAGACAAACAGGAAGTGACCGTCAGTGACTGAGGGGAAACAGGATATGAGGTCAGAGACTAACAGGAAGTGGAAACTTACGCTGGAACCGAACCGCTGACAGAAGGTTCTGGTGGGCGGGGACTGTGTAAATACACTTCCTGTTCCTCAGATCCCAAACTTTACAGGTGTTGTCTCCACTTCCTGTGGCCAGGTGATACCTGCAGAAACACACACACACACACACACACACACACACACACACACACACACACACACACACACACACACACACACACACACACA
>RPOG01002813.1:0-14110 GCA_008086565.1 Thalassoma bifasciatum
CTTCTAGAAGAGCAGAAGATGATCATTGATCGACCCGGTCGAAATCAGAGCACGCGGGTCCGATACCAGAGGGGGGAATGGCAGGGCGGCTCGACTCTTCAAAGAGGAGGAGAGAGCACTTTGTAGGTAAATGACTCTAATGATTCAGCTAGTGGAGCTGTAATTGCCAGCAGGCAGTGAGGCCTGGCTGAAGGGGGGGAGGGGGGGGGGGCTCTTCTTTGTTACAGAGCTTTTATTCAGGGACACATCCTGGTGACTCTGTCAGCGCGCCTGCAAACACAATCATGGTCTAACAGACAGGATTCTTCTTCCTTTGAAAAGTTAACAAATATCTTCACATTAATCTTCTCAATGCATTTATCTGTTTATTATATATGAGGGTGTCTTATGAGGGGCCTTACAAGACTAAATTCATTCTTGTCCTCTCACATGTATATATTTTCTCTCATACTCACATACATTCTCCTTTCACACACAAACATTCTAATTTCACACATGTAAACGGGTCAATGACAAAAAGAGGGTCTAAAAACGTATTTTTAAAAAGTTTTTTGAAAATGGATAAAAACATATTTCTGAGTGAAGAATTATTTTTTCTAACAGATTTCAGTAGTTGACCAACATTTCAAAGTTTTTAGGTTCATTATTTTTTAGTATTTTTAATTTGAGCACCCAAAAATGTCAGGTGGTGCAACCAAATATATGAAAATATATTTATATGTTCCTGTTATTTTTTCTGTGTGAAATTATTGGCAAGTATCTCTCAAGTGTCTGTAGTGACTCATACATTTTCATTTTGTGTGTTTCATTTCTTTTATTTGTGAATAAGATAAATAATTTGATGTTAAAATAACATTTCACATTATTACATTGGTTGTNTAATAATGTGAAATGTTATTTTAACATCAAATTATTTATCTTATTCACAAATAAAAGAAATGAAACACACAAAATGAAAATGTATGAGTCACTACAGACACTTGAGAGATACTTGCCAATAATTTCACACAGAAAAAATAACAGGAACATATAAATATATTTTCATATATTTGGTTGCACCACCTGACATTTTTGGGTGCTCAAATTAAAAATACTAAAAAATAATGAACCTAAAAACTTTGAAATGTTGGTCAACTACTGAAATCTGTTAGAAAACATAATTCTTCTCTCAGAAATATGTTTTTTATCCATTTTCAAAGAACTTTTAAAAAATACGTTTTTAGACCCTCTTTTTGTGATTGACCCTTATCTATTTTTTTTGTTCCTGTAATTTCACCTCTGATTAATATAGTAAATTAATGACTGAACTGCCAAATATACCCATGATTTATTTTCTACATTTATGATAAAGTTAAACATGAGGAAAATTAATGAATTCCACATACTACATACTACATGTGAAAGAAGTAGTATGTAGTATGCAGTGTCTACTGTGTCTTTATGATGATTCTGTGGACCTTTAACAATGTGTTTTATTTTCTTCATTCCCTCTTAAGTACAGTTTTTTATCATACATACAGAATCTATCTAGGGTACTTAACTTCCTGAAATAAATGAATAACAACTAGTTTCCTCTTAGTTGCCTGCAGTCGTCTCAGCTCCCAGTTATCCCAATTATTCCTCTCATTAATTAGCCTCTCTCTTCCTCCACAGTTAGCTCCTCTCTCCATGTCCTTTGTCAACTCCTCCCAGCGCAGAGGAGGAAAAAAAGGATAAAAAAGTAGATCAGAGATAACAGTGATACCAGTGAGAACAGTGAGAACAGTGAAGTGAGTTTAAGTTTTAATTGGAGACCTCGCTGACAGGGTTTTGTTTGTTAGTAAAGGTTACACCTGAACCGTTGACAGCCATAAACTTGAAGCAGCTAATTAAACAAAGTGGGTGGAACAGAGTCCTGCTGTGATTCACTCACAGTGGGAGTGGGTGGATTTTTTTTTTTTAATTTGATAGATATTAAAATCTGTTCAGCTGCGATCGTAGGCGAGAGTTTCTGTTCATCATATGGACATTTTAAATACAAACATATATCTTGATACATATTTGGTCAGGTGTGTAACAAATATTGTTTGCAGCTGGACTCACAGGTGGAGTCAAACAGGTAAAGAGGCGTTTAGGAGACAGAGTTAGTGTGAATGAATTCAACAGTGAGGCCAATTTATAGGAAACATTCTTGTGTTGTTGACTCCATAAGATGAAACAGAATAAATAACAACTACAAACAAAACACCACAGAAGGTTAATTCATCTAAAATCCAAACTCTATTCACTCTTCATGCTTCTTCTTGTGTTTGTTTGTTTCCCCTTTTAAAACACAATTTTACATCTTGCTTCTATGTTATGTCATCTTGTTGTCTTTTTTTCTGTTCTTACTGCCTTTGCCTTTTATTCTGTTTCTACTATTTTATTGTGATATTTATTTATTCATAAGTCAAGTGACTTTATCTATAGTTATTCACCACATTATTATCTCTATTTTAACTTTTGGCTCTAACTCCTGGCATCATAAATTTTATCTCCTTCCACTTATTCATATATTTTATTCTCTATGTTTTTATCTTTCTCACTATTTCTTTTTCCGTCTTTCTTCTTCTGCTGCCTGGGTTCTCTTCTCTTGATATTGTATTGTTAGTATGTTTACCACACATTTTGAGGGTGTACTCCCTGATGAGGGTTTATCACTTCATCCTTTGTTTATTTTTATTTATTCATTTATTTATTTATTTTTGCTTTGTCTTTTTGAAACTTCAACTGTAGTAGCTTTCAAAGAATGCTTAAGACAATTTAGTAACTTAGACCCTTACACCCTTTATTCTCACAATAATGGACAAAATGTTCATGAATTGTTCATAGTTTTCGATTTTGGGACACATTCCACGACCCTCTATCAATGTCTCACGACCCTCCAAAGGGTCCCGACCCCCACTTTGGGAACCACTGCTCTAAGTGGTGGTAATTTTTCTGTGTAATACATTTCAGGCACGATGATAATGAAATAACAGTTTTATGAGAGCCAGGGTAAATATTTGAGTCTTGTAGAGAGTGAATTTGGATTTCTCAAGCTTAGTTTTACCAGAATACAGCTCTATACCACTAGATGCATTAGTGTGTCTTGGCCGTTAAGTCTTGAAATCTGGGATGAAGGTTGTTCTTTAAGCACATGGCATTAAAATATGCCTAATAGTAGTAGGAGTCTTAGTATTATGAGCCAAATGACTTTACTTTCTTTTCACTTTTCCCATTCTATATAACATTCTGACATCTGAAATTGCCTGTAAGTAGTGTTAGGAGACATGTTTGCATCATAGTAGTGATTTGTATGCTTTAAAAATGTTTGGTTCATTCTTCTTTGGTCTCAATATGAGCTGAAAATGAAGGCAGTGAGTGGGCAGTTGCAGTAGATCTTGCATGAATTTGTGGCTCCTCAGTGGGATTAGTTCTCTAACAGCAGCTCATTTGTTCACTGTCATTTTCATCCATTTTTCTTAATTGCCCTTTAACTACCATCATGTACCTGCTCCCTAATATTTCCCCTCCTCTTCCTCGTCTGTCTCCTTGGCAGAAGTCGGTCATTTTGCAGCCAGAGGCGTTTGGACAGCGACCAAATCACTTCACACCCCGCTCGCCTCGTCACATTTCCACATCCGAGGGCCCGGCCCCCCGCTCCTCCACGAGGCCCCCGCAGCCCTGGGGGACACGACTGGTTAATGTGTAGGAGTCAAGTTTAGCTTCACGCGCTGACTGACGTAAAGAGAAAGGTGGTTTCTCTCCGTCCATCCGTCCGTCCGTCCTTGGAGGGCTGTGCTCTCTCCTCATGTAGGAGAAGGTTGTTTAGATGCTGCTGTTGGAAAAAAGGGGGCACATGATTTAAGACTGGAGCCACACAGTCGAAGTGACTCATTCATCACATCTGGAGGTGAACGCGGGAAAAAAAAAAAAAACGGGAAAAATGACACAAAAGGAATATGAAACAGAGGGAAGGGAGGTAATTTCTTGAGGTGGTTCATGCTCATCAACCTCTTTTCCCTCCATCACCTGAGCCCAGTCCCAGCAGAGCCAGTCTGTTACACTCGGGGGGGCGTCCATGTACGTGAATGCATGTGTTAACCCCGCAGAGTCTGTGTATTCATCTTCAGTGTGTTTATGCGTGTTTGTAACACCTGAGAGGCACAAAAGATTGATGTAGTGCCATGAATCAACAGACGGCGTAGAAAGGGATTGTGCACCTCAAAGCTGTGATCCAGCTCTGTGCATGTGTGTGTGTTCAAGTGTGTGTTGATCTGAGGCGGTGACAGCTGTTTCGCCAGAGTCCTGGACACGATCTCTATGGGTAAACTCTGCATTTCTCTCTTATTTTGGTCATAAAACATATGTGTGAGTGTGTGGGTTTACAGCTTGGAGGTAATTTCAGACAGCTCCCAGAAATCAATAGAAGTTGAAGTACAAGGCGGCGTTCAATGTCTCTATTTGTTTAATGATGAGTGTTTGTGTGTGTGTGTGTGTGTGTGTGTGTGTCGGCACATTTCATAGCCCAAAGCTTTGACATGGATTGATTGGACAAGTATCCACTCACTCAGTTTCCCGCTCTTGTTTTTGGATTATCAGAGATTGTAACCTAAATCCAACATTTTCTGTTTATTTCTGGGTAAAGTGGATAAATACCAAGCGGAGATGGCCACTCCAGAACCTTCATTCTTCATATTACTCTGTCTCTGTTTTTTTAATGTTTCTTGAACAGGATGAAACTGAAAAGCAAATTATGTTGCTCTGAATCATGTGCAAAGGCGAATAAAGTGAATATTGAAGAATTTCCTATTCAAATTTCTTGAAATTCGAACAATGTCCTAATACAAGACACATTTCTTTACACTGTTACCAGATTTTTTTTGACACATTACATGCAACCCAGGCATTATTTTTGTTCTTCTAATAACTTGAAATAAGTAATTTTTAGACAACACAGAAGTGCTAAAAAGCTGCTGTTCCTCCAGTGACCGCTTGAAGCTGGCTCCAGAAGCACCAGAAGTCATATATAAGTGAACGGGAAAAAGGCCGTTTTCAGAGCTGAAATCAGCGTATATAAAGCCTGGTACAAACTCTGTCTCCCGTCTGGATCGCTAATTTCGCTTACGGCACACACTGTGAGGGGGGTGAATTTTTTTCTAACTCGGCCATTTGGAAGATATTAGGATCGAGAGCTTGCCCAATCAGAGCCACAGCTCAGATCACGTGACTGACGGGCGCCCAATAGCTGTGAGTTTGGGCACTCGTCACTCGTCCCATTTCCAATATGGCCGCGCCCGCCGTTTAGCCTCAAAACGGAGCTGCAGTAACAGACGGGTGACGTCACGGAGACTACGTCCATGTTTTATACAGTCTACGATAAATACACTCATATGTCATTGGGAGATAATCAACCAATGAGGAGAGAGGATGCTCCGAAAGACGTCCTAATGAAACATCATAAAATAGAAGCAGCCCACACCCTGAATATTCACTCTCCTTTCCACGAGAGGTATCCATAGTTCAAAGAAATTGAAGAAGAGATTTGATGCCAGGGGAGCCTGATTTATGCAACAACTGCTTTCTGCTTGACTGGCCAATATCGTTGGCAAATACTGTATAAAAGCCCCCTAACAGACTCATTTATTGGCTGTTGGCCCTGTCAATCACTTATAGAGTAACCAATAGCCTGCTGTAGCTAGTTAGACAGTTGAAAAGATATCTTTATTGCCATGCATATTCATTCATATTCATCAGAGCAACAGGGAAAGAAGATTTCATGATCAGGAGCTGTAATTTTAGAAGTTAATGTAGACATGTAACGCAGTTTTTACCACTGCTTCCACAATCCTCCATTCACTCTGCTTTGTGTGCCTCTGTGTGTGTGTGTGTGTGTGTGTGTGTGTGTGTGTGTTCTCCCATATGCCTTCATCTGTTTCACATGAAACTTCTTTTTTCATTTGATATGAATGTTCATAATGCCCATGAATGCTGCTGACGTTTATCAGCCCTTTAAATCTTACTATCATTACTCTGATTGTAAAGATTTGTCTCTGTTGTGTTTAGAAAGCACATAAATGTGTGTCAGAGGATTTCCATCCTAGCTATTAATATAAAGACTAATTATAATGTACAACAAATTTGCCTGAAGGCCTTAAGATGCTGAAGCGATTTGAAGCTAATCCCTTAATACCATTGTGAAGCATGTGAGTAATGCTAATTTTGGCATTATTTCACAGAAATGACAGATTCTATCGCAGCTTGAGCCAGTGTAGTTACAGAATATTCTAGTTTTCTCTGACTGTAGTGAGAGTTTGTAACCTCTTTTGTGTCATGTAGAAGAAAAAGAGAACACACCTGCATCAACAGCTGTTTTAGGAGCTGTACCAACGACAAGTTTCTCCGCTCTTTAATAAGAATAGCCTCATATTTACAGTGTGCTGCTGTTCTTCTGACAGCTTGTGTAAAAAAATGAGAAGTGTTTCCAGAGCTGTTCTTAGTTGTTCTTATTCAGGCACTAATTTGCTCCAAGACCAGTTTCTAAAAAAGAAAACACAATGAGCACACCAGATCGGCTCCGATAACGTCCCCGTGTGTTCTGACAGCTGTTTTAACAAAGCGAGCACTTACTGAGGTGTTCCAAAGGCTCGACGAAAGTTTGCTGAAATATATTTGTACACTGTTAAAACTGTAATGTGTTTTTTCTTTTTTTTTTTTTGTGGTTGAACTTTGAGTCAGGGCTGCACAGTGCTTCTTTGTTAGCTCTGCTGCCTCACAGCAAAAAGGTCACCAGTTCAAAGATGGGCCTTTCTGTGTGGGATTTGCATGTACTCTGAGTTTTAGTGACAGTAGATGTTTAACCCTATAAAGCCAAACGTGTCATATTTGACACATGAGTTCAAAAACCTCTGTCTCATCAACATGATTAATAGTTTCTAGAAAAACTTGTTAAAAAGTATTTTCAAAAACATATTCTACCACCTTGAGGATTGTAATAGCACTACAGTCGGCTGAAGTTGTATTTTAGCCCTTTTTCAAAGTGTCTGTTCTCATGAAATCATTCACTCACACTTTCCAGGAAAGTCATCGCTTGATTTTCAAGAAGTTGCAGCAAGAATAACATCAAAATACTTACTTTAAAAGGTGTTTTCTATATAAAATAAATGCATATTAACAAAAAAAAAACTTTAATAAAATAGATAAACAGAAGGCAAAATTGCCCAGTGTGTTAAATGTGATACAAGAAATATGTGGGTCAATGACAAAAAGAGGGTCTAAAAACGTATTTTTTAAAAGTTCTTTGAAATGGATAAAAAAAAACATATTTCTGAGTGAAGAATGATGTTTTCTAACAGATTTCAGTAGTTGACCAACATTTCAAAGATTTTAGGTTCATTATTTTTTAGTATTTTTAATTTGAGCACCCAAAAATGTCAGGTGGTGCAACCAAATATATGAAAATATATTTATATGTTCCTGTTATTTTTTCTGTGTGAAATTATTGGCAAGTATCTCTTAAGTTTCTGTAGTGACTCATACATTTTCATTTTGTGTGTTTCATTTCTTTTATTTGTGAATAAGATAAATAATTTGATGTTAAAATAACATTTCACATTATTACATTGGTTGTACCACCTGACATGGAAATTGTTCCAGTCACCAATGAAGTGAAAAAACCTTTTTTNTTTTTTATCAGTATTTCAGAGAAATCTACAAACTTTTCCACTTGGTCACAAATGTCATTTGGGCTCCTCTGGCTGATGCAGTTTCCTGTTTCCTGTTTTATTCTCTTCACTTTAAAATAAAAGTCTAATGTTACGGTTGCACCACCCTGACATTTGACAAGGTGAAAATTACGGGACAAAAGTTTTTTACATTTCTCAACAGCTTTAAAATTCTTTTTATTTGCAAAGAATGTTTTATTTAAAAAGGTTCAAACATAAAATAATGCCACTGTATTTTTTTTATTTCAATTTACAATAACTGACATTCAATTTTTAGAGTTTAATTACTGTGGATACTTGTCAGGACGGTTGCACCACCTGACATTTTGGGGGTTTGAGGAACCAAAACACAAAAAAACACGTTATATTATAATAGTTTAAAGATGTGTTCAAATAACACAGGTTTCATAGAATAAAGAAATACATGTGATGAAATATTCAATTCATGATGGAAGGAAATATTACACTCGGACACAAAAAAGGGACGTCATGTCATTGACCCATATAGCATGAGTGAAATGATAAATCAATATTTTTTGTGGACTTTGGTAAAAGGGTTAATATACATCACAGTTCTAAAACAATGGACTTTATTTACTTTTTTTTGATAGGTCGGGCTTACAGGGTTAAAGAGGGGGTATAATGCTGTCCCATACTTTAAATATGGATTTAACCCTTTACATCCCACCTAATTCTAACTGTAGAACCACAAGGTCAAATACATTAGTGACACTTCATTTGAAAGATTAAAGTCTCTAGTTTCAGAAAATGTCTTGTTTTTATATGTGGCTAAAGTCCAAATCAGGATAAATGCAGTAATTTTCCACTTCAATTTTTTATTTCCAATTTTTGAGCATCATTAACTTAAACATACTTTATACCAGACTAAGACATCCACCACATCACTTCCACACCTTGTCATCTACATCTGGGTGATATTTGAGCTTTCTGAGTAAAACCTCGTAGGAACAAGTAAAAAAAAATTCTCATCCGAGATATGAAAAATAAGCTCATGAATTTTCTTGAAATTAGAAAGATGTCATAATACGAGAAACTTTTTTCTTATCCCATTGGCAGATTTTTTTTTACTTGATACAAGTCATTCAGCCCTCATTTTTGTCTTTACATAACTTGAAATAAGACATTTCCCTGAACTTATAAGTGAATGTAGCTCATATCAAGAATAATAAGACAAATTTTACCAAAAATAAGACATAATGACTTGCTTAGATTTCAGTTTTTGCAGTGTATACATGACTTATAAGTTTCACGTGACAGAGATACAGGCTTTGTAGAGTTTATCTGTAAGGGAACTTGCTGAGATGATGAGGTCATGAGTAAGGATTCCTTAACTGGTTCATGAGACACCGAAGGGGTGGGCCTCAAACACTAAGGACTACCTTCTAGAGGTGGGCGGTTGATCCAAACTATTGATATATTAATACCACTGTTAGTATCAGTATCGATCAATACTAAAGTGATGAGATCTAGCCTTAAGTTTTACTTCCACTTTCTCTTCTGTATGTGTGCTCCTCTCACTCACTTTGCTTTTGATCACTCTGCTAAATATGTGATATTTTGCTTCACAAATGTATTTCACCAACACCCAGTGCAGGTTGTTTTACACTGCTGTTCTACCTTTTCAGTGAATTCCTTTTTTCCTGAACATTTTTTGTTTCTGTAATGATTAATCTGACAATATTTTCAAGCTGTTAAATCCATAGACTGTATCATGAGTGGACGTAACGACGTTCAGCTCAAACTGAAGCCTCCAGCAGATGCCCCGCCCCCTGGTGTCTGGCTGCAGTATAGGTCATAAGCCCCGCCTCCCCATGTATTCCAGATATGAGCCGGGAAAACTTAAAAAAATTACGATACCTGGTAGAAACGTTTCTCTCATCTTTACACTAAGGTAGTATGATGATGTCATCTGGCTGCATGGTGTTCAGGTGTTTTTTTTCTGAGAAGTTAGTTTCTCATTAGTTATTGGACGTTAAAAACCGCTATATAAGTTTCGTTTTACGATAGTTGACAGCTGCCGTTCGTGAGCAGTTTTTACTGGGCATATAAGAAACTTCGGGAAAGAGCCAAAAGGAGACTAAACCTTCTGAAGTAGAAGAAATAAATATTTTTATTTCTCTTTTTTACTTGGCTCCACCGGAAATTCTCTACTGCACAGACTCTGGCTGCACAATGGCGGCTAGAGAAACTGGCGGAAGCACGCTGTCCATTCTATATACAGTCAATGGTTAAATCAAGTTGATATCTTAGATGCCAATATAAATTGATTGATGTTTTCCTTAAATATTCAAATTTACTGATTTACAATTAAGCAGGAAAAAAGATAAAGCACATGATTAAAAAAGTTTTTTTTTTTTTTTTTTTTTTTTTTTTTTTAACTTACATTGATGGACAGAAACAGTAGTGTTTGTAGTTGTGTGTTATTTTGATTAATTTTGACCAACTGCTTTTCAATATAAAAAGTATTGGGATGGATATCAGTGAAACTGGCCCTGTATTAACTTGGTGTTGGATCGATACTAAATTTTGCAGTATCCCACACCACTACTACCTCATGCTTTGCTCTCGACAGCCCTTCTTAGAGTTGTGTTACTTTGTTAAAGTAGTAGTTTGGTCTCAGTTTCAGTGAAAGTTGCTGTAATTCTCCCCCTGGTAAACTTCAGGATCCACTATCTTCCTTTTTGACACAGTAAGATGTGGACAGGTGAGGATCAAACTGCCACTCCCGGGATTGGTGGATAACCCTCTTTTCCTGAGTGTTTTGGAGCGTTTGCACTGATAGAGCGGTGATGGGCTCTGTTATGACTCCTCTGTCTCTCTGAGTGGAGGAGGTGATTACAGTGGCAGCTGAAAATGAGCCTTTTAGACCCAAATGTCAAGACCAGATGACACAGACAGACACACAAAAGACGCACTGACATTTCCCCCTTTGTGTGATTCTTTTGATTTATACAGCTGCTGAATTCTTTGTCTTCGTAAAGGTGATCTTTTATTCACTCGATCGTATGAAGGGGTCATCCTCTTCAGTCATTTATCAGTCATTTCTATATTCAGTTAATCAGCTTCTATTTTTTTTTCCTCCTCCTTTGATTCAGCTCCATGTCAGATCCACGAGCATCATGCAGATACACAATGCACTATGGACCATCCAATAAACTGTAAACTTGTCAAACATCAAAAGTTTAGATTCTTCATATTTCAGTCATAGTCAGTTTACTTCACCAACAAAACATAATTAGTGAAAGAATCACTCAGATGGTGATCACAACAACTGGGGTGTCCTAACTGTTTGGGGTCATTATGTCACGTCCATAGCCCACACCATGAATATTCCCTCTCCTCTCCACCAGAAGAATCCAGAGTTCAAACATATCAAAAGTGTTGTTTCATCAAATTATTCCAAGTGGTGAAATTTCTCCTGTAAAGTCCGTTGTTTGTCTGTCTGTCGTGTCCGTTCTCATCAATAACAGCAGCTTCACAGTCCTTTAGCATTTCCTCCTCAATGTCAATCTGACAAAGCTTGGTGTGTTCATTTTGATTAGGGTTCTAGCTACAAGAAAAAAAAGTGACCTCATTGTATACTGTGGAGTTTTCATGCCAGGACAGCTTGTTATAGCCAACAAGAAGTCCCTTTGTGCCAATAGCGCCTGGTGGTCTTGCATAATAACCCTGCTTGTTAGTCTTTTTTTTGGTTAACAGACCTGTGTGAGATGCGTGCAGTAACCAACCCCCCCTAAAGCCAGTTGTAGCCATTTAGATCACTGGCGAGACCTATTCGTTCACATTTATGTGCGCTACAGACTTGACTAGGAGCTACAATTTCATATGTTTTGCCAACGTTGCTTGGCTTATTTTATTTCCTTAGACTTCTGGCTACATGACAAAAGTGTTCCCATCTTGATACTTTGAGATTTGATGCCAGGAGAGCCTGATTTATACAAAAAGTGCTCTCTGCTTGACTGGCCATTATCGTGCGTAAAGCCCCTTAACAGGCTTGTTTGTTAGCTTTTACGCCTGTGAATCACAAGTATAGTAACCAATAGCCTCACCGTTTACATGAAGCCCACTGTAGCAAGCTAGGTTGCCCAAATGACCTCTCTTTTGCCTTGTGTATTCAAATATAATCATATGTGTGACAGAAAAGGCACAATTAGTGATTGGGAGCTTTGATTTGATTTTGACCTTTTCACAGAGAAAACAAAGTTGACTATAAAGAAGACACTGAGCACTGATACAGCTGGTTTTGTTTGCGCGTAGTCGTCGGACTAGGGTGCGGAAAACAAGAACAGGTCTGCTTGTGTTTGGTCACCTGAGACTAAAAACTCTTTAACTCCTACAAAGTTTTACCTTGAAATCTCAAATTCCACTCAGATGTAGATGACAAGGTGTTAAATTTCACAGCTTTTGGTGAATCTTTTCACAGGGAGAACAAAGTTGGCTACAAAGAGGACACT
Organism: Thalassoma bifasciatum; assembly: GCA_008086565.1. Classification (NCBI taxonomy): domain Eukaryota; kingdom Metazoa; phylum Chordata; class Actinopteri; order Labriformes; family Labridae; genus Thalassoma; species Thalassoma bifasciatum. The sequence continues at coordinate 12,200 of RPOG01002813.1, forward strand.
GAGCACTGATACAGCTGGTTTTGTTTGCGCAAAGTCGTCACACTAGACTGCAGTAAATGAGGATGCACCTGCTGGCGTTCGGACACCTGAGACGAAAAACTTTCTAACTCCTACAAGATTTTACCTAGAAAGCTCAAATCTCACCTAGATGTGGATGACAAAGTGTAGAAGTGATGTGGTGGATGTCTTGGCTAATGATATCTAAGAATTGGTTATGGAAAAATTAAGTGGAAAAAAAGGTGTTTCAGCTGTATTTATCCTGATGTGGACTTTAGCCACATATAACAACATGACATTTTCTGAAACCAGAGACTTTAATCTTTCAAATGTGGTGTCACTGATGATTTTTGACCTTATTTTTCTACAGTTATAAGCCTTAAAAACAGACCAGATTTGGGTGGGCTGTAAAGGGTTAAGCTCCTTCACATTAAAATGCTGATAAATTATATCCATGTCATCCAACAATGACCGAAGAAAGACACTTGATGAGTTGCCTGTCATTTTATATTAACCCTAATTTAGCATGTGTCATGTCAGCGGGGGTTGTATAAATCTGAGGGTATAACTGAGAGAAATGATGAAAAAGGACGAGTAGAACACACCACTCCTCCTCTTTGTCCTTGTGCAGCTTTTTAATAGAGTCATAAATACATGAAGACGTGGAGCAGGCCATGATGGTGGCAGCGCACAGCTTCAGGGCTGTCATACTTCAACAGGACACAGATACGGCAGACAGGACAGGTGGACGAGAGCAGACTGATATCAGCAAGGCGGGGGGGTTGTAGTATCTCAGCGGGCGTGTCAGGTGGATACCACATGAGCCTGCTTTACATTAGGGACTGCAAAGACAAATACATGTTCTCCCAAACACATAAATCACATCTAAATCTTTTCATGTAGGACAACATCTGCTTTGACCTGCAAATTGTTAAAGTGAGCGAACGGAGCAGAGCGAACGATACATCAACTCAAACAAGGACAAGTCACCTCTGAATGAACTCAGACAACTCAGACACAAAGCATCTTTTTCTTCCTTCTGCCAGAAAATAAATTATTTAGAGAGCCCATTTCATGTAATGGTTATAGCATCTTTGGATTTAATTAAAAAAAACAACATTTTATTTTATTTGATAAGCATTTAAAAACCACCCACAACAAATACAAAATACATTTCAATATCATGTGATGGATGAAGCTAATCAAAAGGGTGTTGGCTGAAGCTCATGCTTACTTTGTCTACCCTAAATCACACATTCTCGGTTACAGTACAAACACAGGACGATACTCCATTCCAAAAACGTTGTTTGTGCAATATTTCCTTCCATCATGAATTGAGTATTTCATCACATGTATTTATTTATTCTATGAAACCTGTGTTATTTGAACACATCTTTAATCTATTAAAATATAACATGTTTTTTTGTGTTTTGGTTCCTCAATGGGGGTTTTACAGTCCACCACGTTGGCAGGACTGTTCATAGGTGTCATTAATTTGAGATTTTTAACTTACAGTCAATAACATTTACCTTTAATTTTTATGTCACCGTAATAAAATTGCTTGAACCTTTTTAAATAAAACATTCTTTGCGAATAAAAAGAATTTTAAAGCTGTTGAGAAATGTAAAAAACTTTTGTCCCATAATTTTCACCTTGTCAAATGTCAGGGTGGTGCAACCGTAACATTAGACTTTTATTTTAAAGTGAAGAGAATAAAACAGGAAACAGGAAACTGCATCAGCCAGAGGAGCCCAAATGACATTTGTGACCAAGTGGAAAAGTTTGTAGATTTCTCTGAAATACTGATAAAAAAGGTTTTTTCACTTCATTGGTGACTGGAACAATTTCCATGTCAGGTGGTACAACCAATGTAATAATGTGAAATGTTATTTTAACATCAAATTATTTATCTTA